>PUFA01000261.1:1800000-2077819 GCA_003508835.1 Eonycteris spelaea
TACAGATATATGGATGTATAATGGATGACTAAATCTAGATAACATGAATAAGTGGATTGTTTATTTGGAAGCCAATATCAAGATAAATGTATCCAAATCTCACTCAGTCTGTGTTTCTTTGTTCAAAATTCCAGAAAGTGTATCCTATATGCCCACTCCTATAGCTAGTGTGGAGTCATCCTAGCAGAACCACAGGGGCTAAGCATGGAAGAGAAGTGAATTAACAAAACAGATACAGAATACTCAACCACAGTGGTTCCCAACCTTTTTAGCACCAGGGACTAATTTTTAGAAGACAATTTTTCCACAGGCCATGGAGGATGAGCGGACAGGGAGGAGGATGGTTTCAGCACTTTATTTCTATTATTATTATTACATTGTAATATGTAGTGAAATAATCATACAACTCACCATAATGCAGAATCAGTGGGAGCCCTGAGCTTGTTTTCCTGCAACTAAGTGGTCTCATTAGGGGGTGATGGGGGTGGTGACACCTGAAGTGGGTTGCTTATGTCCAGTCTACTCTATAATCTCATTTTGATAAAGTTGTGGCCTTCAATAATTGCTTCCATTTTTCATGTTCACATTTTTTTTCTTTTTAAAAACTCCAAAAGCTTCTCTTTTTAATGCATGGGGCTCAGTCTCCATGTGGCAAAGCAGTTTTGACGCTTTTGTGTCTTCGTTGTATAGCTGGCCGCTACATATTACACAAAGAGGGCTTGGAGAATATGAATCCCTGTGGCAATGGACCCATAATTTAAGTAGTATTCTTGGTATTTCTTTTAAATGCAGCTTTATTTTTGTTGGCAGTCTTAGAGTGTTCCGCTGTCTCATTATTGGGTCTTTCCTTCTTTTCAAGGAAGTTTTCCAGTGATATTTGTTTTTCACTCATTTTGACTAGAGTTAGCTTGTGAACTTACCAGAACTGTGACGGAGATAAGTACACCATGTGGGAAAGTGGAGTAGCCAGAAGTGGTAAATAAAATAATGGGTGGGCCATGCACAAACTAAAATAAATGTCTAATTCTGATTTAAAGCCTGCCACCAGATGCAGCTGTACAATTGATGTACATCAACTCACTTGCCACTTTAAAGCCTGCCACCAGATACAGCTTAATTATCACTCGACACTCACTAATAGGGTTTCAGTATGAGTCTGCAGGGAATTGATTTATTATGATCTCTGTGCAGTCAAACCTCTCAGTTAATGTTAATCTGTATTTGCAGCCACTCCCCAGCACTAGCATCACCTCAGATCTTCAGGTATTCGATTTTCATAAGGAGCCACAACTTAGATCCCTCGTGTGCACAGTTCACAGTAGGGTTTGTACTCCTATAAAAATCAAATGCCAGATGATCTGAGATGGAGCTGAGGTGGCGATTTTAGCACTGGAAAGAGGCCGCAAATACAGATGAAGCTTTGCTTGCTTTCTACCACTCACCTCCTGCTGTGTGACACAGTTCCAAACAGGCCACAAACAGGTACTGCTCTGTTGCCCTGGGGGTTTGGGACCCCTAGTCTAAACTAACTTTTGACATAAGAAAACCAAGTCAAACTATTCCAATGACTTTTTTTTATTGAATCAATAATTATTAAGTTACTTGCAGTCATAAGAAGTCAAGATTTCCTCTTAAAATTGATAATATTGATTCTACTGCCTTATTCTCAGTTTCTGCTGAATCAATAGTAATTGGGTAATAGCAATAGTCCAATTTAGCAAAAGGGCTAAAATTTCAAATAAAAAGTGACTTAGATGTTTTATATACTTAATATCTATGCTAGTGACTGTCATAAAAATTATTTATTGGAATGTCATAGATAATTAGGCCAAACTTTATCTTCCTGACCAGAAAGTGGTAGAATTGATTGGTAATTAAAAACAGAATCTATAGTCAGCTGCCTAAGCTCAAATTATGGTTCTATGATTAGATAATCTTTCTCTACTTCAGTTTCTTCACCTGTAAAGTGGATAATGATATCATTATAACAAAACTTTATTAATTATACATTTAGAAAGTATATGCTTGGCATACAGCAAGTGTTAACTTTCATTTTTATTGATAAAGCTAATATCTATAATGTCAGTATTTGATGTTTTAATTAATTATAAAGTTGAAATAAACTTAACTATAAAGTGGAAATAAACTTAAACAGTATTGCTTAAAAGAGAGACCCAAAGCCCTAACATTCCCCCATCCAAAATCACTCCACAGGCACAGCCATTCTTTATGTTCTATCTCCGAAATTACCCCATTCCCATCCTCATACTGGTAGATTATATGGTATCTAGCTGGTGCCTGAATTGGCCTCCATGAATGCCCACTCATTTGGTTTTTGTGTATGTGTGTGTATCCTTGTCTCTCCCAAAAGGAGTCTTAGTCTTGGTACTAAAATCTTTATATCAAAAATGGTTATTCAGAGAACTTTGAGAAAACATAGGCAGTGTGGTGAATATCCACTAGTACAGGTGGTCAGGTAGACAGCAGGCATTTAGCACTTGAGTGCCAGTGATGCCACAAAGGTTCAACCTAATTCACCAGGGACAAGGCCACTTTGATCAGAGGTCCTATTGAATTGGTTGGCAAACAACAGACCAGCAGATGCTAGGACTATTCCCTGGTGATACCATCCTACAGCTCCTTTAACCTGGACAAGAATATAGGCAGGATTCAGAGTAGCCTACCAGGATCCCTGGGCAACCAATAATGACATTCAGAAAGTGGGAGCTTCTGTAAGGTAATGACATCATCAACCATCAAAACAGACACTAGTCTTAGTGCCAGAGCACAGTCCTTGAGGCCTATTGCTAATGCTGTCAGCAACCCTTTAGTTACCATATCATGGGGATGACTAAGAAGTCTAAAGGAAGATCTGGGGTAGCTCTGGGCAGGGTTCAAGAGTTCTCATATCCTTTAATATATCAAAGTCCATTTTGAATATCCTAGAGGGACTATGCTATGTGGAATTTTAAACTTTTCCTTTTTAAAGCATCTATTTGAAATTCACTTTAACACTGAAGTACTAAAAAGATCACAGATTTTAGAAACATTTAAGCCCAGATTTCACTCCTAGCTCCATCACATGCCAGCTACATTAACTTGTATGCATCATTCACTTTCTCTAACCCTCATTTTCATTCCTTTTGTATGACAGGAATAATCATATCCACTCGGCACAAGTTATAATAGCATAAGATCTGGAGAGAAAGGAAACTTTCTGAGATTGGTAGAAGAAGGTTTACTATTCCAAATTTGTTCATCTTACTTTGTGAATTTATACTTCTCTTACACTTGTGTGAGGCACATCACTAGTTCTGGGTACTAGGAGGTAGTGGCTAGTAAAAAAGCCCACTTCTAATCTGTCCCATAAAATTTTTCTATGAGCAACACAATCTCTTTCTCTCTCTCTCTCTCTCTCTCTCTCTCTCTCTCTCTCTCTCTCTCTCTCTCTCTCTCTCTCTCCCCCCCTTCCCACTCCACCTGCTGACCAAGACCAAGAGAAGTGGATTCTGAGGGGATAGGGAATAACTTTAAGGAAGAAGGAACATGCTGGGTCCCTCATTCACTTCTTGAAAGAAAACTATTGCTGAACCATCTTACAAAATTCAGGTTTGTGTGTCCAATGCACAGATAAAGCCTAAGACACAAGTGCTTGGAGAGAGAGAAAGGTTTATTTGATTTGGTCAAAGTGAGAAGAAAGGAAGGCAAGATCTCTCCATCTTCTACAAAAAGCAAAAGTAGGGAGTTTGTGTGTTGCTAGGGAGAAAGGGGGCAGTGTGTGTGCATGTGGTGGGGAGGGGGAAGAAGTTTCAGAGAACCGAAGGAAAAATCTGCATTTCTTCAGACATTTTATTCCTTCTGTAAAACTCAAATTTTTCTTGTTACCCTAGATTTATCTCCTCCTGCTGGACAAAGAGACACCACATCAGCAATTTAAAATCATACTGTGAGAACAGGGGTACTGAGTTGAAGAACTAGGGTCCTACAAAATGTCTTATAATTGTGCAACAGTGATGTTATCTTTAAAGCAAAAAAGCAGAAATTAGACATCTTGTGATTATCACCATTGTTTAAGCTATTATTGTTTTGTACTTAAGTAGCTATATTTTTCTATTATCTCAAGCAAGTCCCCTCCTGAGGATTCTGTTATTGACTTGTAGCTGGCCATCTTTTCTCTGTCTTCCATTGGCTTCCCTCTGTGTGTGACTGTGTTCAAATCTCTCCTAATAAATACACCAGTCATGCCTAATTATGCCCTATCATAATGACTTCATTTTCACTTAATTACTTCTTTAAAAATCTTATTACCAAATATAGTCACAATCTGAAGTACTGAGGGTAAGTGGTTCAACATATGAAATTTGGGGTGGGGGACACAATTCAGCCCATAACAATTCCCAACCTGTAACTCCATTCTCCAAAGAGTTTCAGTAAACAAAACTGTCCAGATAATAGCCTTATACTCTTGCTGAAGTGTTGATCACAAGTAAGTTAATATCTCTATTTACCTTACTCTACAAATGTCAGTTTTAGTCTCTACATTAAGATAATGCTTTATTGTGAGACAAGGGGAAAAAGTAACTGTGGCAAATATAATTATTTTTTTCTCTCAGTTATTCAATTAAAATTATCACGATGTATTTGTTTAAACATGAAAGGAAGTGAATTTCAGACAGAATGCCTACTGGGCAGAAAAATAAAGCTAACTTCCAGTTATTACTAGGCTATCCTTTAATTATTGTGTTGCCATAGGTGGATATATGGTAAGCACTTGTTCAAAGGAGGAATGGTATATCTGAAGTTCACACAGCCTTTTAAAACATATCTGGTAAGATTTTTTAAAATTATATTCTTCATGTCCAAAAGTGTTGGACCACCAGAAAACAGATTTGAAAGAACATGAAAATTTCCACTGCTTTTAAAAATGGTTGCATTCTAGAAAAAAAAAAAAAGAAACTTATTAAGTAGATTTTCCTATTAATAAAATTTACTTGGAAGGCATCAGGAGGGATTATCATTGAACATAAAGCTCCTGTCTATATTGTTATAGCATACACATTCATATTGTGGCTTAGCCTCTCAAGGCTCTTAAAGCAGAGATAGCTTCACTTACCTAACTATGGAGTGGAACGAACTTACCAGCAGGTAAAACCTCAGACTCACTGCTACCTGATTACTCAAAAAAAAAAAAAAAATCTCTGTTGGAAGATGGGCACATCTAGGAAGAATGGCCTGAGAATCTGGGGGTTTTTTGTTCCTCTACTTTAGATATTTTAAAAAAAGAAAAAAAAGGGAAATTTTTATTTTATTTTATTTTTCAATTAGAGTTGATGTTCAATATTATTTTATATTAGTTTTAGCATATCTGGACATGTACAGCATAGTGATTAGACATTTATATAATTTATGAAGTGATCCTCTTGATTAGTCTACTACTCGCCTGGTACTATACATAGTTATTAAAATATTATTGATTATATTCCCTGTGCTGTACTTCACATCCTCATGATTATTTTGTAACTACCGATTTGTACTTCTTAATCCCTTTACTTCGTTCACCCATCTCAAGCCCCCTCTCCATCTCCTCTAGATATTCTTAAAGTAATCCTTGGATTAAACCAAACAAGCAAAACCTTTTTTCAACTGGATCATATTCTTTCATTCTTACCCTGTAAAGTTCAAGAGAAGTTATGACCTCACACTGAAGCATCAAAAAGAAACTAGTCAGCCTGGAACATGTTCTGAGGAGAAGATCTACAGTTTGGCCCAACAATGCTATGTTACATTTACGAAGGAGAACTTACTATTTGTTCAGCACAATTCTGACTTAATATAATATAGGATTAAAGATATTAAGAAGGCATACTCTATGTGTCTTGATCACTGCTGTTCCTCCAATGTATATCACAGTTCTTCATCAAATATCTCATTTGCTCTTCAAAACAGCCCTGTGGGGTTATTATCTCATCTTAGAGAAGAGGAAAACAAGGCTAGCTTGCTTGACTTGCACATCTCATAAGAGGTAGACTAGGGACCACGCCCAGGTCTCATACAATCCTTAGTGACAAGCAAGCAAGCAAGCAAGCAAGCAAGGCTTCTGCCACAGATCTGTCTCTGCAGGGGCCCAAACTTTGTAGTGCCACCTTCCTCAAGAGTTTCTAAGTCCCTATGATTCTTGGGGCTGGCTGGGGCGGGCAGTACCATTAGGAATGCCCCTAGCCTGGACTTAGACCCTCATGAGCCTTGGTACCACCTTTCTCTTTTGAGTACTCCTGACAACCTACTATAAACATAAGATCAACCAAATGTCACAATTCCAAAACTTATGCCTATGGGGTCATTCCAGGGCCCTATGTCTGAGCTCCCCTTGAAGTGAACCACAAATTTCCAGTGTGGTTAAACCATGCTTTCTCATGTCAGTTAGAAGCCATGCATAAATGAAACTGCTCTTCTCATTCTCTCCATAGACTCCTCATTAAGACTTTCTGCAATGAGCAGGTTTTTAGAAGGCATTTAGAAAAACATCACTCTCTAGCAATGCAACCATTACAGCCTAAAAAGCTCAAGAGAAGACATAGCTGAAAAATGTGCTGTTCCATGTTTGTGATGTAGAATTTTGAGCAGTAAATTTGGCATGACCAGAAACAAATTGGCATTCACATTTAACTATGTATTCTGGGTTTGATTTGCATTTGTAGCCATAAACAAAGCACATTTAACAACTTCGAGTCATTGAGAGTTGATATTCCCAGGTGATCAAGTGAATGATTCTATTTAGTTTCAGGAGTTATGATGTGACCAGCATTAAATAAATGGTCTGAGGGAACTCATTATGAAGCAGTTTCTCTAAAACTATGATATTGTGAGTAATGGTGGAAAATATAGAATTATGAAAAAAAGTGTTTTAATAATAAGGAACATGAAATTATAGTTCTTGGACCTAAACAGGATGAGATGCTGTCTGGACACTGAAGAATCTTCACATGCTTGATTGGAAAATAAAGAAGTACTTCTTTTCTACCTATTATTCAAAGCTTCATCACTAAATCACTGTACTTCACATAGACCCAAAGAATCTTATAATACATATTTGCTAGTCACCTTTTTATTTAACTTTTTGATTTTGTAAATGAGTTCATACAGAAGTAGAAAGGGGGAAGATTTCTAGGGTGAGGAGTACATGATATATTATCGAGTTTTCATACAAATCTATGATTCCAGCATATGTCCTAGTAAAATGTTTTTTTTCATTAATCTACTATAATTTAAGAGCAGTTGTAGGTTCACAGCAAAATCAAACAGAAAATACAGAGTCCTCATAGCCCACAGCTTCTCCCACAATTAAATCCCATATGGTACATTTGTTGCAATTGATGGATGAACAGTGACACTTCATTATCAACCAGTCAGCAATTTACATTGGAGTGCATTCTGTGTGTTATATATTCTATGTTTTTTGACAAATATGTAGTGACATGTATCCACCATTATAGTACCATAAAGAATAGTTTCACTTCTTTGACAATGTGCTTTAAAATATATGTGTGTGTATTACATATATATACATACATACATATATATGTATATATATACTTTTACCTTGGAATAATTTTACAGTTACAGAATAGTTACAAAGATACTCTTCACCTTGCTTCCCTAATGTTACCACCTTACATGGCCCTGAAACATTTGTCAAAACTAGGAAATTAACATAATACAATATTATTAACTAAGCTACAGACTTTCTATGCTTTTACAAGTTTTTCCACTACTGACTATTTCTCTCCCCGCCACACTCCTCCCTCTTTCTCTCATTCCAGGATCCTCCTCGGGGTACTACATTGCATTGCATTTTATCTAGTCTCCTCCATCTTTTCCTAACTGTAACAGTTTCAGTCTTTACTTGTTTTTCGTGATCTTGATTATTTTGAAGAACATTGATCAGGTATTTTTTAGGATGTTCCTAAGTTTTGGTTTGCCTAATGTTTTCTAATGTTAGATTAGGGTATAATACATTTTAAAATCAAATTGTTTACCCGGTTCTCAAACAAAATAGGCATAGCCCTCCTCAGGACTATCATACTCCAAAGCCCGTGATCTTAAGCACACATCATCTAGTATGCCTTTCCAACCTCATACCCCTTTCAATTTCAAGTAGACCAGTTGGCCATCACCCGTAGTCATGATAAAATTTCCTCTTCCATGACTGACTTTGTATACACTGCCTCTATTACTTGCAATGCCCATTTTCCTCCTCTCTACTAAGTCCATGAACCAACCACACATTCTTAAACAAAAGCTAACATCTCACCCTTTATGAGGCTTCCCCTGAAGCTCCCTCCAGCCCACTTTGGTTTGCACCTGGCTTGTAGCAGAGTCTTTCTTGTGATGGTTCTTTTATTTTTAGAAATTTTTCTGTGCTTTTTTCACTGTTAGCTATACCTGATTTTTTTTCTCCCAGTCAGATTACAAACAACTGTGTACAGGAATGTTGTGTTGTATTTTATATCGATTCTCTACATTCTTTTCTCAATGCTTTCTATCTAAAAAACTTCAGTGAACAGTTGGAAAATGACTACAGAAAGAAATAAGGGCCTTATTTTGTCATTAATAAAACTACACTTAAGTCATGTTAAGACTTTTAAAAAAGACTAATCCTGAATAAATTTTTATTATACTGCATTGGCTTCTTCTAGGGAATTTTTATTTTACAGAAGCATGAAGATAAATAGTATTTAAGTTTTCACAAAGAAGAGCAATTTTCAGTCATTCGCTTGTTCATGAACTCAATAAACATGGATTGAGCACTTACCATGAATTAGATGCTGGGAGAACCAAAAATGGGATAAAAATAAATAGGCCTTATTTTCAAAATGATCATAGTCTATGGAATAGGAGGAATCAGAAAACTAAGCAGTCAGCAGAGGAAAAGGGAAGGAGAAAGGTAAGAAATAAATTACTGGTATTTATTATTAGATATCTATTATTTGGGTTTCAAACACAATTATCCTTATGTTTTGATTTTTTACTCTCCACAGTGGTCACATAATCTGAAACCCATAAATGTACAGGTAGGTAACATAGCATATTTTTTTTCTTTTAAAAATAATAATTATTTCACATACAGACCAACTGGATGGAACTTAAACTTAATTGTACCTGGAAACTTTATACACACCTATTTCTTTTATACCTGAGACACTTTATAAGTAATTTCTTTCATAATAGAATATTTGCAAAAATTTAACAATAATAGCTCATTAAAAAAATAAATAATTGATTCTGTTTAGATAGCACAGCAAATTTTGTGCTTGCCTCCTTTCATGACCACATTAAAATTAGAATTAAATTATAGAACAACCATCTTTAAGAGTTTACTGAAGTCTATCTTAATAGAAGTTCTATAAGTAAGAATATACAGAAGAAGCTAGAGGAGATTTGTAAAAGGGGCAGAGATGCAAAACAGAACTGATCATACACCCATGTATGGTCATTAAAAATATCTCAGCTGTGGAAGTCTCACCTGAAGAATGAGGGGTCTCAGCACTACATCAAGCCCCCTAGTCCACAGTTCCACTACCAGGGAGAGAAGTATTCACAATTTCTGGCTGTGAAAACCAGTAGAGATTGTGGCTGAGAGAGATGGAGGATGGCTAAGGACTCAGGCATTCCTCTTAGAGGGCTTGCACATGGACTCACTTGCTCAAGCTCCAGTGCTGGGGCAGAAGCTAGAAAGGCCCCATAGATAATAAGAAGGAACTGAATTGTCTGGCTTCAAGGCAAAGGCTGGAGGATCAGTTTTCTCCTAGACAGAAGTCCTAGCAGAAGCCATTGTTCCCTTGTTGAAACCTCCTCTGACCCAGACTGCTGACACAGCCAGTTGCCATACCTCAGTCTCTATTAACCTGACTAACATCATTTGCCTGAAACCCCATCCCTTGCAACCCACTCAAACTACTTCCAGTGGTTTTTCCATGCAAATGACCTATCTTATCTCATGCTGCAGATTTTCTTAAAATTTCTTGAAGTTTCACAAACCTCAAATAAGTAGCATCTGACATGGGCATGTCCCATACCTCTTGCTATGAAGATTCAAGCTCAGCACTAGCAGCATCCAGCCTCATTTCACAGCATAGTGTCTTTCAGACACCTTCAAGCACAACATAAGTGGCAACCACCTGCAGATCACTTTGTAGCTCATACCAAGTGAACTTTGGCAAGACACAGGCTGTGGCTGACCTTGACCTGAAACAGAGACCATCCCAAGAGGCCCAGAACCAACACACCCAAAAGATGGCTTCAGGTAACACCAGAGCATGACCTAACCACCTCCACAAATGACACACCAAAAGGGCAAACTAAGCTGGCACCAGAGCCCTGATAAATAAAATCCTGCCCCATAGGGTCAGTCCCTGCACAACAACTTCTCCACTGTAGTCATGACCAGACCTTACAATAGATCAGTCTAAGGGTTAATCCCTCATATTGATGTGCAAATATCAATCAAGACTCAACTACAACAGGAGGGCACTCACAGCACACACAAAGGACATACTTGGAGCACCCAATTCAAGTGACCTTGAAGATTGTGTCACTGAACCTCAAAGGACACCTACTACATAAGGCCACTCTACTAAGATTAAAAGACATAACAGCTCTACCTAATACATAAAAACAAATGAAGAGGGGCAGCCAAAACGGGGAGACAAATGAAAAAACAGAACAAAGTTGCAGAAAAATAACTAAATAGAGACGAGCAATCTACAAGATACAGAATTCAAAATACTAGTTAAAGGATCTTCAATGATATCCATGAAAACTTCAACAAAAAAAAAATACAAAACTTAAAAATTGAGATAGAAAACCTAATAAAGAACTTGTCAGAAATAAAGAATAAAATAACTGACATAGAGACTACATTAGAGGGAATCAATAGTAGATTAGATGAAGCAGAGAACTGAATAAGCGATTTAGAAGACAAGGTAGCAGAAAACACTCAATTAGAACAGCATAAAAGAACAAAAATTCAAAAAAAAATAAGGATAGTTTAAGTTTAAGGGTCATCTGAGACAACATCAATGGTACCAATATTCACATCATAGGGGTAACCAGAAGCAGAAGAGAGAGAGCAAGGAATTGAAAACCTATTTGAAGAAATAATGACTAAAAACTTCCCTAACCTGGTGAAGGAAAGATATACAAGCCAAGAAAACTCAGAGAGTCCCAAATAAAATGAACTCAAACACCCCCACACAAAGACATGTCATTGTAAGAGAATCTTAGAAGCAGCAAAACAAAGCAATTAGTTACCTACAAGGGATCTCCTGTAAGACTGTCAGCTGATTTCTCAGCAGAAATTTTGCAGGACAGAGGGATCAGCACAAAATATTCAAAGTGATGAAAAAACAAGGACCTACAACCAAGATTACTCTAGCCAGCAAAGCTATCATTTAGAATTGAAGGACAGATAAAGAGCTTTCCAGACAAGAAAAAACTAAGCAAGTTCATCAACACCAATGCAGTATTACAAGAAATGTTAAAAGGACTTATTTAAGAAAAGATAAAAAAAAAGAAAAATTCAAAAATATGAATAATAAAATGGAAATAATGACATCCCTATCAAATTATCATTTTACATGTAAATGAATTAAATGCTCCAATCAAAAGACATAGGCTGATTGAATGGATGAGAAAATTAAACCCTTACATATGCTACCTATAAGAGACTCACTTTAGATTGAAAGACACAAACAGACAAAGTGATGAGATGGAAAAAAAAAATCATCATGAAAAAGAAATGAAAAAGAAAAAAAAAACAACTGAAGTAGCAATACTTATACCAGACAAAATAAGCTTTAAAACAAAGGCATCTAACAAGAGATAAAAAGGGACCCAGTAATTCCACTTTTTGATATTTATCCAAAAAAGAAAAAGAAAAAGAAAAAAAAAAGAAAACCCAAAACCCCAAAACACTACTTTAAAGAGACATGTGAATCCATATGTTTATTGCAGCATTATTTACAATAGCCAAGCTACAGAGGCAACCTGGCTGTCCATCAATGGATGAGTGGAAAAAAAAAAAAAAGAGGTAGTACATTTGTATAATGAAATATCTCTGAGCCATAAAAAAAGAATGAAATTTTGCCATCTGCAACAACATGAGTGGATATAGAGGGTACTGCACTCAGTAGAGTGAGTCTGAGAGGAAAAGACAAATGTCATATGATTTTTCTCCTGTGTGGAATTTATACAAGAGGATAGATGAACAAATAAAACAGAAACAAGCTCATAAATACAGAGAACATTTTGATGGTTGCCAGATTAAAGAGGGTGGTTTAGGGGAACAGGTAAAGAGGGATTGGTACTTACAAAGTATTCATGAGGATGTAGAGTATAGCATGGAGAATATAATTGGTAGTTTATTAAATGATAATGATAGATTATAGATAATTAGATGATAGATGATAGATAGATGATAGATAGATTGATTGATTGACTTATTTCACTTAGCATTATATTTTCAAAATCTATTTAGTTTGTCACAAATGGCAATATTTCATCCTTTTATGGCTAAATAGTATTCTATTGTATCTGTGTTCTAAATTTTCTTTATCCTATCATCCAGCGAAGGACATATAGGTTGTTTCTATGTCATCACTATTGCAGAAAATGCTTCAGTGAAAATAGGGGTACTTGTATCCTTATGAATAAATGTTTTAAAATTTTTCAGGTTGATACCCAGAAGAGGGATTTGCTGGATCATATGATAGTTCTACTTTTAATATTTTCAAAAAACTCCATACTGTTTTCCATAGCGGCTTCACCAATTTACATTCCCACCAGCAGTGTATGAGGGTTCTTTTTTCTCCACAACTTCTCCAACAGTTATTTTTTCTTGTCTTTGTAATAGTAGCCATTCTAACAGGTTTGAGGTGATATCCCATTGTGGTTTTGACTTGCATTTCCCTTATAGCTAGTGAAGTTGAACATCTTTTCAAATATCTGTTGACCACTTGTATGTCTTCTTTGGAAAAAATGTCTATTTGGATAATCTCATTTTTAATTGGATTGTTTTTTGTTGTTTTCAGTTGTGTGAGTTCTTAATCTTTTGGGTATTAGCCCCTTATGGGAGGTGTCATTTACAAATATCTTCTCCCATTTGGATGGTTGCCTTTTTGATATATTGATGGTTATTTTTGTTGAGCAGAAGCTTTTCAATTTGATGTAGTCCCATTTATTTATTTTTGCCTTTACTTCCCTTGCCTTTGGGGTCAAGTTCACAAAAACTTCTCTAAGACCAAGGTCTATAAGTTTAGTATCTATTTTTTCTTAAATGTATTTTATTGTTTCAATTTCATAGCTAAAATAATTTTTGTGTATGGTTTCAAACAGCTGTCTAGTTTCATTCTTTTGCATATGGCTTTTCAGTTTTCCCAACACCATATATTGAGGAGGTTTTTTTTTTCATTGTATGTTTTTGGCTTCTTTGTGAAAAATTATTTTCCCATATATATGTGGGTTTTATTTCTGGGCTCTCAATTCTGTTCCATTGGTATATGTGTCTATTTTCTGCCATTATCATTCTATTTTGATTATTGTTACTTTGTAGTATAATTTGAAGTCAGGTAGTGGAATACCTCCAGCTTTGTTCTTTTTGCTCAGGATTCCTGGGTTCTTTAGTGGTTCCATGCAAATCTGATGACTTTTTGTTGTATTTATTGAAAAATTCCATTGCTGTTTTAATGGAGATACATTAAATATATGTGTTGTTTTAGGTAATATGAATGTTTTAAATATGTTGATTTTTCCAATCCAGGAAAGCAGAATATTTTTTTCATTTTTTGTGTGTCTTCTTCAATTTCTTTCAATAATGTCTTGTAGTTTTCAGTGTATGGGTTCTTCACTTCCTTTGTTTATTCCTAGGTATTTTCTCCTTTTTTGCAATTGCAAATGGAATGTTTTTTGATGTCGTTGTTAATAAAGAGAAATACAATGAATTTTTGTATATTGGTTTTTCTATCTTGAAATTTCACTTTATTTCTTTGTTTCTAATATTCTTTTGGTGTAGTCTTTAACCAGAGTCTCAGTTGTACTGTGACTATAGGTCAAGCAGTCACGTCCAATTGTGTTAGAAGTGAGGTCATGCTTGAAAAACTAAGATATTTTTAAAAAATAATTATTGGATGATAAATTATATGAATCTTAATCTGTCATTAGTATGTTGAGGGACACTTGTTTATGTATATTCTTTAATGTGAAAAAAATAATGGTGATGAAAAAAGTAACGAAATGCATAAAGAGGAGAAAATTGCTAAAAGAGGATGGGTTCCAAAGACCAGCCTCCCCTACTTTGTTATTTGCTTTCAAAACCCATCTCTATAACAAAAGATAAGAATTATTTGGCTCCAAAAAAAAAGTTATTTTTAAAACATGTGTCCTTCTAACCCTCAAATTGAAATTGAAAGTGATGTGATTAATATATTTTATTTATGTCTTTGAGTAAGACCATCAAGAAGACATAATTGCAGTTTCTTTCTTTTAAGGATCCGAAGAATGCATTTGAGTGAAGTGATTAACTCTTTGCTAAATCCTGATCTAATATCTTCCAAAGTAAAAAGGTCAAATAAAAAGCTATCCTTAATTAAAATGAATGAATAGAATTGATTTAATAAAATTATAATATTTTTAATGACTGTGGAAGATTGTGTTCAGGACAGAACACTGACATTTTGCCTTAATCAATGCATATTTTATTAAAATCAATGTGGTGTATTATATAAGGCCTATTAAAAGAACTTAAACAAAGTTCAATCTATAAAAAGTAACCAACTCTAATTCAATGGAAATTTAACATGATGGTAGGTATAATGTTCATCCAACACATGATTATTGAGTGCTTACGATGCATTAGGCACTTAGAAAGTATCTATCAGAAGTCACTTTTCCTTCCCTTAATGTATATAGTATGAAATAACTAGCTTAAAATTTTGAATTAGATTCAAGTGCACCAAAATATATAATATTTCACTAGCATTTTAAAGAATTATTTCTGTTATATTTTAAATAAAATTTCAGTCCAAAAAATTGAATGGTAATGGACTTAACAAATTCTAATAAATGACCCTAGTTGTTAATGAGAAGTGTAACAGTTTCCATTTCAAATTCAAAGGGAGATTTAATTACTGAAAAATAATGGCTACTTATATTTCATAGCATGCAGTTTTGTTTCTACTGAGTTGTCCTCTCTTACAGTAAAAATTAGGTGTCTAGCCATGCCTATTTATCACTTTAGCTTCCAAGAGGCTAAGATACTAAACCTCAGGAATCAAGCAGGGTGTTACTTGTTAGTCTCATTTCTTTGTCTTGATCTTGAGTGCCCATTAAAACTTCTTTTTTTCCCTGATCTTAATTCTTATTGATATTGAATTTTACTTGGTTATATCTGTTTTTAATGAAGATGTTTCCAAACAAATAAGAAAACAAAGTGATTTGGATTAAGTAAAGTAAAATATAACTTTTTAAAATATATATGTTTTAACTGTTTGAGAGATGAAACAGTATTTTAGTCATTATTTTCCTGCAGTACTTTCCTCAACTCTTGTCATATAGCAGATAATCATACATTCTTATCTTAAGTTCAGTAGATAACTTTATTTGTTAAGACAACAAGTGTCTACTGAGCACCGACAGCGTTCCAGGTGCATTGCTCAATGATAAGGTTATAGACAGAAGTTATATAGGAACTGGCTAATGATCAGAGCAGGTTAATTACTATAACAAATAAACCCCAAATCTCAGAAGTCTAAGAAAACAAAGTTCATTATTCGCTCATGTCCTATTCCTAAGCCAGGGAGGGGACTCTCTGTCTCATGATAGAGGCTTCATATTTTCCATATGTAGTCTTGTGGCCTTGGATATCAAAATCCACTTGAAGATGGGAATGAGAAAAATTGTGGAGGTTCCTGTGAAAGGGAGTTTAGAGCCTGCCCGGAATGAACAGCCACTTACATCCACATTCCAGGGGCCAGAATTCAAACCTAAAATTCCATCTAACTTTCTTAAAGTGTATATTTGTTGAAAGGGGCTGGGAAATGTTTTCTTGAATGACCAGGAGAAAAAGAAAATATGCCTGGTGACCATAAGCGTTATATCTCTCATAAGTCTACCCATCTGGCTGCCATGGAGCATACTTGCCTATCTCCCTAGGATACAATGCAAGACCCACATGGCTTTTCATGCTCTAATAAGAGCTACCTGCCCAGCATGAACACATGTCCACTTGATAAGTAATGACGGGCTAAGTTCAGGAAAACGACAATGAAAATTCCCAGTCTAAACATGAAAAAAGTGAAGGACACACAGAATTCACTGGTCTGGTTATGAAATCCATTTGTTTCAGGGGATGAGGGAAGCTCCTTGATTAGGCTTTAATTCTGTTTTGTGAAAGGAATACCTCTATCCACTTTCTACCATTCTCTTTGCTGTCTCCAAAGAAGATGTGAGGAGGTATGTCTTCCTTGGGAACTTCACAGCTTCCCCAGCATTCTTCTTGCTACAATGAATTTGTCTTGAAGACCAAAAACACAAAGAGTTTTTTTTTTTTTAATTGAGGGAAGGAGATTGTTTTGGGTTTGTTTGGTTGTGTGTTTGTTTGTTTGTTTTTGCATTTTCCAGGATTATAGTATTGTTAGCAATAAATCTTCAAAAATACATTTAGGTTTTGATCTATTTGATTCCAGATGACCCATGTAGCTCTTTCTGACTATACCCAAAGTTTTTTTCTGAGATTGTCTCAATCCTGTCTCAGTCTGGTCAGGATGCTATAACAAATGCCATGGATTGGTGGATGTAAACAATAAATGTTTATTTCTCACAGATCTAGTGACTAAGAAATCCATGATCAAGTTGCCACCCTATTTGGGTCCTGATGAGAGCCCTCTTCCTTGTTTGTAGATGGGTACCTTTTTGCTGTGGCCTTAATAGAGATTATTTCTCTCCTATCTTTTCTTGTAAGAGCACCAATCCCATCATAACAGCTACACCTTTACAACCTAATTACCTCCCCCATTGAGAATTTAGTTAAGCTACTCCATGGTATTTTTTTTGTAATTTATTTATTTTAATTAATATCAAGTATAGAGTACATTGATTAGGCATCTATATAGTTCATAAAATGATCCTCCCAATTGCTCCCTCCTTCCCATGACCCTCATCCTAGCCAACATATTAATGCTAAGTGCATTCCCTATGCCATACTCATGACTATCCATCAGCTACTAATTTGTACTTCTGCTCCCAGCCCCTCCAAAGTCCTCCTCTCTGTCTGTCACCAAATTGTCCACTATATTTGTGAGTTTGTTTTTGATTAGTTTGTTCTTTTTATTCCTTAGATTCTGCATATAAGTGAAATCATATAGTGTTTACCTTTCTCTGTCTGACTTAAATAATTTCTAGGTCCATCCTCTTCCTTTTAGTCTCTGTGTGCCTTTTAACCTGACGTGAGTCTCTTGTGGGCAACATATGTAGCAGTCTTGTTTTCTTATCCATTCATCTGCTCTATATTTTAGTTGGAGCACTTAATTCTTTTCCATTTGAGGTACTTATTGACAGAAAAGTAGTTGTTACTTTCTTTATTCCTGGTTTTTGATACATGTTTTTTCTTCTTAAAGAAGTCCCTCCAACATTTTCTGTAATACTGGCTTAGTGGTTATAAATTCTTTTAGCTTATTTTTGTCTGGGAAGCTCTTTATCTGTCCTTCAAATTTAAATGAGAACTTTGCTGGATAAAGTATTCTTGGTTGTAGAGATTGGATCTTCATCATGTTGAATATTTTTTGCCAAGCCCTCTGTTCTGCATAGTTTCTTTTGAGAAATCAGTTTCCAGTCTTATGGGTGTTCCCTTATAGGTAACTATCTGCTTTTCTCTTGCTGCTTTTAAGATTCTTTCTTTGTATTTAAACTTTGATATTTTAATTATGATGTGTTCTGGTGTGGGCCTCTTTGGATTCCTGGTTTTTGGGACTCTCTGAGCATCCTGAGTTTTTATGTCCATTTCCTTCAGCAGGTTATGAAAGTTTTCCATCATTATTTTTCAAATAGCTGCTTCAACATCTTGTTTTCCTACAGGTACACTGATGAAACAGATATTTGACCTTTAATAGTGTCCCATATGATCCTTAAATTATTTTTATAATCTTGGCATCTTTTTCCTTGCCCATCTGATTGACTATCCTTGGCTTTCCTGTCTTCTAGATAGGTCATTTGATTCTCTTCTTTATTCACTTTGTGTATTCCTTTGCTTATTCCATTTAATATTCTTTTCATCTCACTGTGCTCTTTATTTCAGACTGGTTTCCTTTTATAATTTCTATGTCCATTTTTATATTTTTAATCTGTTGAAGTTCTCACTGAGTTTATTTATGCTTCACAAAAGTTTATTGAGTATCTTTATAACCAGTGTTTTGAACTCTGCATCTGTTAAATTGCTTGACTCCATTATTCCTAGATCTCTGTTCTTTTCTCTCATATGATTTCTGCTTCTTTGTCTTCCCATTTTGGCAGCCTTTCTGTGTCTGTTTCTATGCACTAATCAAAGTTCCTAATCCTCCCGGTCTTACTAGTGTGGATTTGTGAAGTAGATGTCCAGTGGCACAGTCCCGAGAGGGGTTAGGTTGCAGGCCACACTTATCCCAAGCCTCTACCCCTCCAGGGACACTTGTTAATATTCAGCAAGCAATCCACAGATGCTGTGCTTTTAGTTGCCTCAAAAGGCCACACCAGAAACTGAGGCTGCCTCCAGTGTGTCTCAGCAAGGAGCACCTGACTCCCTTAGAATACAAATGGATGTGGCTTAGGTGGGGTCGCAAGTTGGGGGAGGTGAGGTTTCAGGGAATCCTCTGAGCGGAGTGACCTCTGTTATCCAGTTTGATGACATCTGGGTTATGGTGGCACTGTGTCTTCACACTGGAAGAGGAAAGGGCTCAACAGGGAACAATGGATACCACTGGCACTTCTATGCAAAGCAAATCTCACCTCAGCAATCACTGCAACAAAAATCTCCTTGTAAGTCCCTGTTACCCCTGTGCAGCCGAACTGGCACTGGTGCTCAAAGTGAGGAGGTCTGTCACCGCAAAAATCTGCTCACAGAAGTGACCCTTTAAGAGCCATCTGCCACTGTCACTGCCTCAGTCCCACTCAGCTGCTTGAGATTGAGCAGCCTTGTGTCCTCATTCTGTCCTACCTTCTACCATTGCAAGGTAATTTCTTAGATTTCTTCCTAGTTGTATGGCTTGTTCATCTAGATCTCAGGCAATTTCTCCTTGCTGTTCGCTCCTTATTTCCATCACAACTTTGATTGGGTTTCCAGAGGGATAAACAGAGCCTCTATCATCTATATCATTTTATTTTCTTCCACTCACTTCATGGTATTTTTGCCTTGACATAAATTTTTTTGGTATAGCAGTTTGCAGTGACCCTAAAATAGCATGTGTGCCCCTCATGAAAGCACATGCCTGAGATGTAGGTCCCCAACAAGTCTCATGATAAACTGTCTCCCGTGCATCTCAGGACCTTCCTCTTGTGTGTTCCTCAGATAATACCCCATGGGGCTTACCAGAACCCTGCACTTTTGGTTTGAATCAACTAATCCAGCCTAAGTCTGGGAACAAAAGCACTCCACTCATAGACCACCATAAGGGTATGTGCCCAAATCCTGTTTCTCTCCCTATCTGCAGTCTTCCCTGACTTTACCTTGTGGGATTCTAGGTGGTTCTCCTAAGACCTATGAATAATAAACTTCTTCATTTCAACTTCTCTTGTGGAATATTTTATACTATGGCTCACATATAGCACACTGTGCTCTATTTAACAAGTGTTAATTTGACAAATTCATAACAGTCCCAAAGGTCCCACTTCCAAATACCACTGCATTGGGGATTAGAGTTTCAACATATGAATTTAAGGGATAAAACATTCAGTCCAGAGCATAGTCTTACTTCTGTACCTTATGACTTTAAAATGTATGCTCTTGTATGATGTAAGGTAATCCAAGAGCAAGCAATGGTTAGTTACCTTTATGAAATCAGGGAAGACTTCTCAGAGGAGGTAATGTTTGAGATTCATCTTGAAATATTTCTGTTGTAAACCAAGTAGATGGAAAGGAAAGAAAAGGAAAGAAATAATGGATGGCTATGGAGCACAACCAGAAATGTTAGGAGAATTGTAAGTGTTTTGGCATGCCCAGAACAAGGTGATTCAGAAGACAGTTTCAAAAACTAAGACTGGATCAATGTTATGTACCAGATTATAAAGAGTCTTATTGGCTTTGCTTGGAAGTTTGGCCTGTAAGCAACAGGGAGTCTCTAAGAGACTTTAAATAGGGGAGTGATAGGATTTAAATTGTGTTTTGGTGAAACACCTATATTTAGTGAGGAGAATTAAGCAAAGAGTAAGAAGCAGGGTTGAAAGAACCACTCACTGGTCATTATCATAGTTCAGGCAGTAGTAGATGAGGATCCAGATAAAGGCAGAGGCTGTGGAATGGAGAGGACAGTTTGGATGCAGAAACTGTTACGATGGAGAGACAGAGATTGCAGGCAACAAGAAATGGTGGTCCTCAATGCATTCAGGGATTTGTTAGAGCCCATGTTCTCTCCAGTCCTGCAAACAAATGGTCAACTCCACTATGCCTGCTGGAATAGAAAAATGGGAACCTTCTGTTGCTTAGCTCTTCCATGCTAATTTTGTCTATGACTCTGGAATAAAAGCCCAAGATTACAACCCAATAGGCAAGCAGAGTCTTGACTCTATAGAGAGCAGATCCATTGAAAAGAGCAAACCAGAATAAAATTGCAGACTTTACCAGTGGAAACGCTGTAGAAAACTGAACCTTATATCCCGTTTTTAGTTAAGACATTGTTCACCTAAACCTGAGAGTTAGAATGAGAGGCAGAAACATAGTGAGAGAAAATACACGTGATTTTACATGCAAACAGGACAGTAATCATTTAGTATCTACTTATTCATTTATTAAAAGTTAAAAATTTTCCAGATGTTATTTAATCATCATCAGCTTCTTAGTTTGCTTGACACAAATACAAAATCAAATGCAAGTGTTTTTTTTTCCCTTGTTGTCTCTGTGCCTAGAAGTATTTGAAGCGTGCATAATAAAATAATTGAAATAGTTGTACAGTATGCATTAGTCTTTGCCAGGTTTGTTCACTAGTTTGTTTCCACCCTATAGGTGAAATATTGTCTTTGACAAAGTAGATCATCTTTAAACTGGTCCATGTCTCCATTACTAAGTACAAAACATATATTGAGTGGTCTTACTTGGGACAACACCATCACCATAAGCAGAAGCAAAACCAGAGAGCAAGCATTATATGACAGAAAGAGTATAGGTTTCTCAGCCTAGGGACAGATTGTGGATATGCAGGTTTTCAGCTCTGTTGCCTTTCTTGGACCTGTTTATTAACCTCTTCAAGCCTTCATATATAAAATGTGGCAGTGAAGGTTAGCAAAGTGCTCAGTAAAGGGTGGTGGTACTTGTGTACCTTGAGGTCTGAGAGACGATGTAGACCCCTGTTAGCTACTGGTAAAGTATAAAGCCATGGGTGCTAACAAGACCCTGCTATCTGAGTGGCTCAGTAAACTCTCAACCAGAGCCACTGACCAAACTTCTGGGGTAGTAATCTACTTGGAACTGGTGCTATAGGGTGGGGAAGCTGAATAGTCTCTGCATCCTCAACTCTAAGACATATATTTCTGTTCACATTTTAATGTGCCTGAAAACTGTATGCATCTTATAACTTACTTACAATCAATTAAATGTTGTAACTCTCCACCCTACCCCAATTCCAGAGTTCTATCTTACTATTGATGGAGCAATTTCCAATCAATGACATTTTGAAAAGGAGTAAATAAGATATTGACTATGCAAAGCAAGGAAAGCTACATCCTAGTTTTTACATCTCTTTAGCTGTTGGGCATGATCAGGGTGCCCCAGTGAAGTCAAACAGGATTCCAATATTTGCCTCATGGGTTTCACACCCCCCATGACTTTGATCAATGGTGTTTTTTTCTGACATACTTTTCCCAACTTTTCTCTAGCAAGCATCTCCTAATATGTCATTTTACTTCAGAGCTGTCACTACAGCTGGCAGCATTCTTAAACATCTGATAGCAGCAGCTGTTGGAGGTACACAAACTCATCTGCCTTCATTCAAACCCTCGTCTCCTCCCTGGGAAAGCTAGACTAGGATGTTAGAACAGTAGCTGTTAGAGGCTGATAGACTCACTTGCATTTGTACCCTTCTCTCTTCCTCTGAAACTTGGACCATAAGAGCCAGAGCAAATGCAAAAGAATTCTGGGAGACTAATTTAGAAGCTAATGGGTGCACTTAGGGACAGGTACTTGATTAGTACCATTATATAGACAAAGGCTTAGAAAGATTAAATGACTTGCCCAGAACCATAGAGCTAACTAAATTAATGACAGAGGACTTGAAGACATTTGCCTTTCAATTTTATTTGAATAGGAATACAAACAAAGAAGTTGAAAATGTCTCTATGATTTTCCTTCTTCATCTTTGAACCTAAGCCAAAAAGAGAGAAGACTAATGGTCATGCATGTAAGCAAATTATCTCCCTACCAGAACCATTCCTTCAATATTTTGGGAAGTCCAACAAAGTTCTACCTGCTCATAATGTGCCTAAAATCTGGCTATCACATGGTTAATGTTTGTAGACATTCTCAATCCCCAAAATATAGTATCTATGTTCATCTGAGGTAGATGTGACTAGAAATGTGCCATGCATCCAGTTTTTTTCAAACTCTCCCAATTACAAAGATACCTAAAAAGAGAGATAATGAGAGAATTAAATTTCAAAGTGTCATGTCTGTAAATATCACATAAATTATCTATTATCTTTACCAGAGGAGTTTTCAGTATAATTTCTTAAGCACGACCTACTATGTTTCAGTAACCTGTGCAAGAATGTCTGTATACACTATCTAGTTTCATCTCTACAACATCCCTATATGTGAAAAAGAATTTAACTCAGAGATTAAATAAAGTATTAGGTCATAGAGAGATTAAGAGGAGAAACCAAAATTTCAATATAAGTCTGACTACCTATACAATACAAGACACCCTTACTTCCTGCTCTCCAATAAGACTAATGCAAAATACTAAGCAAAAGATTCAAAACTGAAAATTTTAATTACTTCCTCTCTATTTGTTTTCTGAGATTTTTATTTTTATTTGTTAAACTTGAAAACATCTTGCACAGAAGCATCTTCTGATTTTTTTTTTCCTGAGAGGTGCTAAATAAATAGTTTTGGTGATATGTGGCTGAGATTTCAAATTTGTCAGAATTCAATTATTAAACTGATATTTAGGTATTTATTGCTGTCATAAGAACTCTGCACAATAGCTTTGAAAAATTGCCCTGACATGGCTCATATCTGAGGCTTTACAAAAAGTACATTTTAAAATATAATATGGTGCCATGAGGTTACAGACACATTGCATTCATATTCAGTAACACTTTATGATCCTAAAAGTAAAATACTGGTTACTTTTAGGAAACATTTCTTCCTGCTTCCATTTCTCATTCTAAAACCATAAGTCATCTATGAGAGGAGAAACAGTTAAAGAGCTTTCAGACAATGGAAAAATGGTTAGTCAAACATCAAAATAAGGATTAATACTATACTAGATTTCAAACAAATGCAAGGCATCATTTGAGTTCAGCAATTAATAATAGCATATTTGATTCCAATAAAGCTTCCTCTAAACATACATCTAATAGTAGTAGAACATCTTCTGAGATTTTGAATAACACCATAATGTTTATAATTTCTCTTTTCATTTGTCAACCTAAAATAGGTAGAGTCAAAAATCTTCATGCCTTGGGGAATGTTTGTAGGGAGCAAAACTGCTGTCCTAATAATTCTGATAAATTCTTTATCTCCAAACAGTAAATTTACTTGTAGCTGTGGAAGCTTCCCCAGGTAGAGCTCAAACACAGTTTCTAAATGACCCTCTCTTTGTCCATTACTTCCTTCTTCCATGACACCAACTACTTTCAGTTGCTGGGATCTTCATGAAGGAAAGAAGAAAGATAAATTAACATCCCTTCCAACTATCTACCAAGGGCTCTGTTTTTTTTCCAGAGATTCCACTCACCCTCTCCCCCACCACCAGGAACCTATTACAGATAGAGAACATGACCTGGTCTACTCAGAATTTTACAAATAGAAACAATGACCTTAAATGACTGTAGATTTCAAAAATGGCTCTATCATCTATTTTCTTCGGGCAACTCTAAAGAAATCTCTAAAGTAAGACCACTACAAAATGTTTTGATGAGGTAGGTTATTATTTCAACACCCCTACAAAAGCACAATAGCTGGTGTATTCCTGAAGGAAGGACTAGAGAAAGATGGACATCAAGTAGAGTTTGTTGAATATAAATGAACACCAGTGAAGAAAGAAAAGTGACAGAATGGTACAGATTGAGGTGGGTGAAATAAAGAAAAGCACTGCACACCGTAATATACCTAGGGCTGAGCTACAAGCAGTCCATAAGGCAGGATTCCAACCTCAGCACTACTGGCATTTGGACTGGTTAATACTTTGTTCTGGGCTCTGTAAGATGCTAAACGGTGTACAATATTTAGTAGCATGTCTGTTCTTTACCTGATAGGTGCTGATAGTACCGCCTTCTTTTATTTTAACAATTGAAAATGTTTTCAGATATTGCCAAATAACTCTCAGGGGCATATATGTTCCTAGTTGAAAAACCATAGCCCTAAGATATACAAATTAATCTCAACCCTGCTCATGAGGAAAGCATTATCATGTTTGGGGGCATTTGCCCCTGCCCAGGGAAGAAATAATTGAGAGAATGAATTCTCATTATGGGCCAGACAAACTCAAAAGTAGTTTATGTAAACTCATATAAACCCTATGGGTTTGTATATGACATAGTAGTTATTATTATCCCCATTTTACAGCTGAGAAAGGTAAGGAAGCTGCCTGAGGTCACATTTTTAGTAACAGAGCCAGTACTTACTCCTGAGCAGTGTGTATTGCTCTACAAGGCAGTCAGCTCCCTTGGTTTGTCCAGTGTAATACCACTGCAAGAGGAGTTTGGGAAATTCACACCAAGGCCATTCTCCTAACACTTAAAGCTATCTCCTAAACCATAAAGAGGGATGTGAGACTATAGTATGATGTCGTACTCACGAGTACAACTCTGAAATGCCTATCTCTCCTAGGAGAACAAATAGCATCTTCTAGTTTGTAAATCGAATCTGGCACGTGGTCTTCAGGCTCACATGGAATCCACCAGATGTAGGGAAGCAGTCAGGTATTTGTTTCTCTTTCAACTACCTTTCCCGTGTTCACAACCTCATCCCTCTTTGCTCATCCATCTCAAAACACATATCCTATCAAAGATTATTTATCCATAAGAATAATAAATGATGGTTAATTGTATGTATAAACTGGTCAGGGCTAAGGGACTCAGACAGCGATTAGGACAATTTTGGGGCATGTCTATGAGGATGTTTTGGGAAGTGATTAGCATTTGATTCAGTAGATTGATGAGAGATTGCCCTAGCCAAAGTGGTTGGATATCATTCAATCCACTAAGTACCTGAAAAGAACAAAAAAGAAGAGTAAAAGTACATTTGATCTTTGTTTCAACTTGAACATTAATCTTCTCCTGCCCTGGTGCTTCTGGTTCTTGGGCCTTTGGACTCAAATTGAGACTCGCATCATCAGCCCTCTAATTTTCAGACTATCAGACACAGACTGAATTATACCATTAGCTTCCCTATTCTCCAGCCTGCAGTGGGAGATAGTGGGATTTCTCTGCTGCCACAATTGCATTTTATATATGTATATGTACACATAAATATATATGTACATATACATATATATGCACATATACATATATATAATGTGTTATAAGAATAATATTGTATAGAGCATAAATAAATGAGAACTTTTGGGACTTTACAAAATGGATTCCATGACAGCTATGACAGTAATGTCGACTAGCACATAATCAGAACTCCCTTAGGGTGTAACTGAATCACAAAACTACAGAAAGTCAACCATGACTGTCCTGGGTAAGCCCCCATCTGCAAGGATGGATAAGCATAAGAATCCCACCATGTAAGGTCCATATAAACTGAACACCTTAGACAGACAATGCTCAAGCCTAATCCAAGAACACATCATGGACGGATGTACCAAGAGCCAAAAACTTTGACCTTCTGACATGTCATAGCCACTGGCTTGGGACCATCGTACAGGTATCTGCACCACTCAACAGAGCTCACTTGGAGACATTAAGGATTTCTGTCCCTTCGCTCTGTCGCATAAGACTCAGTACTTTCTCTCTCTCTGTGTTGTGTGTTAACCTACATGGGTACCTAATTGGTTTATCTGAGAAGGTTCCACTCAAACCTGTTATTGTGGAAAGACTCAAATGCATTCAAGAGTGTTACTTCGGTAGCCATGTTTTTGCTCGCAACACTGTATTACTCAATTATCAATTACTAATTAATGAATAGACAAGAAAATTTACTTGGTAAATATGCATGCTTTTGAGTGAGAAAACCTAGTATCAAGTACTAGCGTCATTATCAACAAGCTCTGTAAGTCAAAAAATTCCTGTTTAATACAGTTAGACGTGGATAACAAGCATTACTTTTCAACTGTTCATGTTACGCAATATATGAAAGCTCCAGTCAAGGGGCTGGGAAGTTGAGTATTTGTGGTTTGAACAGGAATGTAGATGGATGAGGGTTTAAGTAGTGAGAGCGGATGCTGGGCTTCCTCTTCACAACTGCCTTTTCTCAACAGAACAGAGTGAGAGACAAAGGAGAATCCACTGTGCTGTCAATTAGCAGGTTCCAGACCAATTGCAGCATCTTCTTTCTTCCTTGAAATGTGGCAGCCTACTGATTCTGCTTTGAAAAATTAAGACCTCATTTCAGGGAACATAACTTCCTCTCTTTTGCTCATGAAGAAGCAATGTTAAAAAAATAAAAATACGTATTTATTCCTTTAGAGCATTGATGCAAATGGATTGAGGCAGTAAAAATGACTTCCACTATTCCATTTTCATAATAACCTTTCCCCCAGGAACATAAATATTAATACAGTAACACTTTCCAAGAGAATTAATTGATAAATTTGCAAAGCCTCCAGGAGCACTTCACTTCAAGCCATTGTTTCTACAATCACAGAGTGATGAAAGCTTCTCTCAGGTAGAAATCCTAATGGATGCAACTCACACCTCAGTTGCAGGCAAAGGCAGCTGGAGAGATGGTCAGGAAGGAAAGACACCTAAGAATGCATATATAAGACTTCTTAGTTTACCAGACATTTAGACAATCTGAGCCACTCCATCACTTCCTAAGTCATAATTTCCATTCTCATCATGTCCTCCACACCTCAAACAATCACTTACCCTTCTGGTAGGTATTCAGCCAGAAGGAAAGCCCAGAAGAGGACTGGTGAAAAATTAATTTATATGGCAGGCATTTGCAAGGAGATGCTTAGTTAACACCTGTCTTTTCTATTCTTCAAGATCAGTAAAGTCCTACTTTTGGCCCCATCTCCCCATTGGTGCCTTCCCCACCTCCTCTCCAGACACACATGACAAATTACGGCCTCTCCTAAATTTTTCCAGAAAGTTGCCACTTTGGAACAAAGATCTCTTAATTACCTAATTTGAACTGAGAAGCTATTCCTCTCTAAGAATCAGAACACTAAACTGATTTTTCCCAAAATATAAGTCTAAACAAATACCTCTATAACACTAAATGGAGTAATACTAACAAATAATACACTGAAAGATGAACTTATAGGATAAATGTAATCTTTTTCTTTTATTGCTCTTGACCATAGCTAACTTTAATCTTGTTAGAGTCTCCAGTCTTGGAATAAAACTGTCTTTTGTAATTCTTTATCTATATTTATTAGAACCAAAACTGCACTAGGACATCAAAATATTATTCCAGTCTGCCATCAAAAAAAATCCCTACAGAGATGCCTGCCATGGGTCTTTTAGGTATTACTCCAATGGCACAGCCTGCTGTTGAAGTCATTTATTAAAGTCATTTATTAATGTCTCTATTAAACCTTCAGATTATATAAAGAAAAAGGAGACATACTCTCATGATGAAGCACCTAACAACCCAAGAAGAGCATAAATGACTTCCAATCAGTAAGATTTTTTTTCCGCTTAAATTGGATAAAAACAGCCTGCAGCTCAACATATATTTTAAGTGGCTACTGATGGCTAGATGGATGAGAAACCTACAGAGCACTTCTTACAGCAAGTATTTGAGCTCGAAAACAACCATCTTCTCTTGGCCTCCAGGTACAATTTAAGGTTCTAACAAACCAGAACTTTTGAAAACCAAATTTAAACAAGGGTTTAATTCATTTTTGTTTAATTAGGCCAAAATTTAAAATATCTCCATCACATTTTGCTAGAGATCTTTGCCTTTTAAAGGAAGATGTCAGATTTCGCAACCCAAAGCAATAAATTTCTCATGTTATAATGTAAGACAGGACACATCATTGAGACCGCCATACTATTACTAATTGGAATGCATTCTTTCATTCATAACATATTTATCAAGGGCTTGCTACAAGTCATACACTGTTCTGAAGGATTGGAAACATTAGTGAACAAACAGACTGAAATCCTACTCCTCATGAGATTGGAAATTTGTGGGAACTTTTAATTCCAGAAAGTAATATCATATTTTATTTTCTAAATATCTGGTCTGACACCATGCTGGCTGTTCCTTTACTAGCCAACATGCATTTAATGCATATTATGTACTGACAATGAAGGACCCAACATGAATGTCTTGATCCTTGCTCATGAAAAGTCACAGTCCCATAGCACTAACCTGTTACAGCTGCTGCAGTAGAAGTCCACACAGGGCCAGAAAAGCAACAGGAGATGGGGACAAGGCTAAGTGGAGGAGGCAGGAAAGACTAATTAGAGGAGATGTTGCTACAGGTAAATCTTGGAGGATGAGTAGCTGATCCTCAGGTAAATAGAGATAAGTGTAGGGTTAATGGAAAGGATGGAAATTCTAGGCAGAGAAAATATTATTAACCAGGGCAGAGAGAAAAAGCAGTTTGTGTGTTTGGAATGGCCAGAGGTAATAAACAGTTCTAAATCGCAAACCAGAGATGGGTCTTGTGGAATCCATGATCAAGGCTTTCTCGTCTCCTTTGGGGCCAGATACCAACCCAAAGCCCATACCGCATCCAAGAAAGAAGTTTCAATTCTTCTTATAAAACAAGAAAAATCAAGCCTGCATGCTTCTATGAATACAATATTTAACATTGAGTACAGAAAGAATCATTTTGGGGCTTGCAGGACAGAAATGATATAGGGTTCAGTCCAACCTATACTACCTAAACCATAAAGGAAGATGATAGGTCATTGAATTTTTTGAAAGGCACACTTTGTAGGGCTTACATGCAGGTAATTTTGATGGCCAACCCTTAACATACCCTCAAACACATCCTTCAGTGATGGGCCTGTTTGTCTTCTCAGCCTTGCTCACTGTGGAGAACTAAATATTCTTTTTAATATTTATGTGTGCTGCGAAAACTTCTTCTACATACATCTCTTTGTGGGAAATAGCCAAGATCAATGCAGCATGACATATACTAAATGAAGAAATAAACAAATATTTATTTCTCTGTCCACAGATCACAATGCCTCCTGAGGGTTAGAACAAATTGGCAGCAACAATATAGTATTCCAAGCAGGCATTGACTGTCTTTATGAAGGCCGGTGATGTAGGATATCTTTTTTTCTTTTCTCATATAAGAGAGATCTATGCAAAAACATAACAAAAGGAAAATTATATCTTAAATGCAGTTTCTTCATGACTGTTCTGGGATTTGATGTCTCAAATCTCATTTGGTTTGGGTTGTAATACGTAGAAACACTGAGTACTAGGTGATTTAAATACATTATATCCATTGAATTTAGGCTCTTCCAATTTAAGTATTTTTATTGATATTGCATACATTATGAAACAAGTAAGGTGCTGGGTAGGTTGGGGAGTTACCTTGTTCAAGAGCACCAGTAGAATTGATTCAGTTTGCCTTTAAACAAGATTTATCTGGCTCCAAACACTGTGCATTTTTCCCCATAAACATTATACTCCATGGACATGACTGAATATATAACATGTAACATATAAATATGAATACTGCATGTCTTAGGTGAGTTTTCTGAGAAGCAAATCCTAAGACAAGGATCATGATCAAATTACTTGTTGAGGAAAAACTAGTGAGACAGATAGACAGACAGACAGCAAAGAAGAGCCAAATAAAGTGGCAATTCAGACTACTGTCATCCTATAAAAGCAGCAACAGCCAATTCTACAGGGGAAATCACAGTGTAATTTATGTTCAGAGCTGTCTTGTTCAGGTAAGGGAGCTGGGCCTCCATGATCTTACACCTGTATGTCACTGGAAAGGCCTTCCCTGGAATGATATAAACTCTCAGGAACTTTGGCTCTCTCTGCAAGAATCATTCCACTGGCCTGAAGAAAGTACCTGGAAAAAAAAAAAAAGGCAAGAACTTCCCCACATTGGTGGAGAATTGCATGAAACATTAAAATGTGTTTCAGGGGATGCATGCAGAGCACTAAGTTCTGCTATAATATTTCAAAGAAAATTTTCATAACAAAAAATTTGAGCACAGTTTCATTCTTTAACAGGTGGGTCCACAATCAGCACCAGTACCAGCCCCATCCCAACTAACATGCAGACAGGGGTCTGGATCTGCAGATTCCCCTTTCTGACTTCTCTCCCCTGGCCACTGCATCAGTTCTGACAAATACAATACGGGGCTTAGACTTGGTGGCACCAGCTGCTGGTGGGTGGAATCGAGGGTCTTTCCTTAAATTTCAAATGTGTGCTGAGGATGCCTGGAGTATATCTCCTGAATTCCTCTGTCTCTCAACACTCAGCCTATTTATTGCCATTGTTCAGTCTTCACAAGGTTCTAACAGATCTGGAGTCTTTGTTTAATTCTTGTCATTTTCCCCTCTGAGAAGCAATAACTTAACTTCTGTAGGCCATAATGAGCTGCATAGTGTAAAGTTAACAAAGTTTTAGAGACAATGATTAGCATATGGCTTCTGCCACTTACTAGACCTGGATCTTGGGTAAGTGACATAACTCCTCTCAGTTTCCTCACCTGTTAAGTGGGGGAACAAAAAGGCTAGTTCTGGTGTTCTTATAAAGGTTTAATGTAGTCAAGTATAAAACAATTACTCAGTGATGTGTACCTGCCATTTTCCTTATTATTGTTACTTTAATTTGCTCTCTTAAAACTATGACTTCCTGGGGTATCAATGGCAGGCCATATTGGGTTAAATTCATAATTCTCATTGGTAAACTAAATAGGACTGTAGGCTACTCTATCAAAAGTTAGCCCTAAAATCATATTAGATCACTAGAGTTCTTCTTTCTTACCTTTCTTGGAACCCTGAGATTTCAATATTCAAGGAAACAGAAACTACACAAGCTGTAACAATGACGAACTTGGCCTCAGCAACAATTGTCCACATAGGCCAAACACTATAACTAGCTGATGCTTATATCACACAGAGCAGTGCAATATATTCTGACCCATGGTAACTTAGATTCTTTATTCATAATGTAAACTTCTGGTTTGCAAGGTGGAGAGGGATACAGCAGCAATAAACAAATTAAAAGCAACAACAGAATCCATCAGTGTTCTTGATAGAATTAAGCCCAAGTGACTTAAAGCATTCAGTGTATGGAATTAATGAAATTATCTCCTTTTACACCATCGTTGGAAAAACTGAGGAATTAAACACAAAAATTACTTTTTATATTCTGTAGTTCGTATGACGAGTCCTAATTGAAAAAGACTAATATAAACTAATGCTTCATTAATAGACATACAAACTGAAGTTAGAGAGTATAAACAACAAGCTCAATCTATGTTATATGGCAAAGCTAAAGACAACAGTTATTTGCTAAATAGCCCCTACTGTTATATAAACTGATTACTGGGAACCAGGTTATATATATATATATATATTTCTCTTTCTATCCCTTTCCTTCTCTATTTCTTCCCTTGTCCTTCTCTCTCTAACAATAGAGAGGAGGGAGAGAATCCTCAAATGAGGTCTGATGCAGACCCATCATACACCAACATAAAGGAGCAGCAATGTTAAGTTAAGGTACATGATATTCAACAGTTAAGAGCAAAGAAGCTTGAGAGTTACCCACACTGGAGCTCCACATTTAATGATGTCAGTGGTTCCTCTACTTTGATCCCATAGCACCTTGTTCTGATACTTTCCTAGAATTTAACTCACTGGACCTTGATTGTCTGCTTTTGTATTTATCTTTCCACTGAATCATGATAGCAGAGAAACAAGTTTAATCCTTTCTAATCTCAGTCTTCTAGCAGTATCTGGCACATAAAACCCATCGATACAGAATAATTGAAGAAACAAAGAAACCAACTTACAAAAACCATTTCAAAGATTGAAATGGTTGATCCAACATGAGAAATATGTACTGCCAAAGTGAGTCAACTTATAATACTTTACAATACTTTGACATTGGAAAATATTATTATATATGTATATATACACATATACATATATATGTATATATATATATATAAAATACATATATATATTCACTCGATCAGAACCATATGTATTTTATTTTAACATGTCAAAAATAACATGTGAAATTTTACACTATTTAAATTAGCATTAAAAATAATGAAGTACAAAGAAGACTATTTTCTCATCTTAAAAATATTAATGACTCAGTTACATTGGGTTGTATTGAAAGAAGATTCAAGTTGCAATAATTTATATAATAAATAAATCTTGCGGGCAACTGATTGAAAACTGAGTTGCCTACAAGGCTTATTTACTTAATTTAAATCAAAAATTAGATTGAGCTTGGGTTTTGACAAGTTGAAGACTGAATGCATGCCATGCCTATATGGGGCAATTGTGACTCAGCTTCAAGCTATTACCCAGCCACTTTTTCAAAAGAAACCAGAAATGTGGATGTATATGTAAAATCTCCAAGCATTGAAATATTAACCAACATTGTGTACACCAAACAAATTTGCCCATTGCCTGGATTGAGCATGAGGATTTAAGAGTCTAAATGACCTTATGGGTCAAAAACAAAATTTGAGAAGTATGAAACATCTACACATTGACCAAAGTGAGTCACTGGAAAATTTGTGTTTCTAATTTTTTAATTCTTTGTTACACCCCCAGGCACTTAGTCTAAGTTTCTGCAAATAATGGATATTTTAGACATAGATTTTACCTATCAAAAGATTACAGTTTATAACAAAGCAAGTTAAGAGAAACAAGTTTAACCCTTTCTAATCTCAGTCTTCTAGCAGTATCTGGCACATGCACATAAAACCCATCAATATAGAATAAGAAAGCAAAATTGACTATATTTTTTGTGCTCAATTTCTGTGTGTTCTTCTATCATAAACCCATGCAACTCTGTTTTCAGCTCTTGACGCTTATGATTTTAACTTTTACAATTTCAATTATATCTTATCAGTTTTAAAGGTCAATGATATATAGAAAATCATCTCTTTCCTGAGATATAAAAGTGAAAGAAAAATGTGATGAGATCAACATAACAAGTGAAACAGCCTAATCCACAACCTACCAGTCCATCTCAAAACATATTCATCTGTTTTTATTCTCTAATTATTAAGTGTAATATATTATAAGGAGAGATTGAAAATATTGTTTTTAAAAACCTACCACTAGATCTTAAGATATGCAGACACAAAATCCAACTTTAAGGACTGGCATAAAATGAGAAAAGAAAGTGAGGTCTTCAGATTGAGTCAAACTCTCAGTAGCATGTCAAAGTTGAACAATGGATCCTTGAAGCATTCTCTTCACTTGGCATTCAAGAGCCTACTCTCTTGGCGATTTTTGTATCTTACTAGTTATCCCTTTTCAGAACCATTTCCAGGTCTCCTCTTCATCTTCTCAACACCTAAATTTTGGAGTGGTGTAGAGCTCAGTTGCCACTCTTCTATTTGCTCTATGCTTATTCCCAGGGGATCTCAGCCCAACGTAGGGCTGCAAATAATACCCATACTTGAGAACTCTCAAATTTTCATCACCAGCCCAGACTTTTCCCCTCACTGCCATCTCAAATTTCAGACTCACATATCTTTCTGTCTACTCCTCATATACACTTGTTTCTTAAAATGCATCAAGCCAAAACCTTCATTTCTCGCCAGCTCCTATCCCAAACATTTTCAACTCTTAATCCTCTCATCTTGATAAAAATTTCACTCCTTGCTACCAGCTCCTTAGGACAAAAACCTAGATTTGTCCTTGTTCTTTTTATTTCTCATACCATATCGCAATCTAACATGAAATATCTTTGGCTCTGCCTTTGACATATAGCTAGAATTCGCCTTTCTTAACATCTCCAAACTAATTCAATCTACCAACATCTTTCACCAAAAACATTTTTATAGCCCATTGCCTGTTTTTCCTGGTTTACCCTTGCCACCTTCCAGGTTATTCTCAACATAGCAGGCAAAATGATTTGGTAAAATAAAACTGTCAAAGAGAAAAAAATTCAACTCTTTTTTTCTACCTTCCTAAGATCTCCAGCTAGGGCCCTGAAATATTAAACTGACAAAAGACAGATGAATAAGAGAAAAACAAACAAAAACTTATTAATGCATGCATTGCATAAACACATGGAAATACTCAGTGATAAGTAACTCAAAGGGGTGGTTATAACTTGCACTTATATAGCATCATAGCAAAAACATAATAACTTTCTAAAGTAATAAGACAAACAAAAGGAACTATGAGCTTGTAGGGTTAGTAAATTGTGCCATGGTAAATTTATAGGGGAAACTAATGGAAGATAATAACAGTTTTAGCAACATGTGCCAGATAGATTCATCTGGTGCCATCTCTAGGCTGATAAACACCTCTGGGGTAATTAGGAACTGTCCTGCCCTTCTTGGTAGACAGAGCCTGGGCAGATAATTTTTGTTTTGTTTGCTTTTTCTCAATTGTCTTTAAGTTGACATAATCCTGTGCCATTGTGGCATATTTTGGGGTGATTACTGCTCTCTTCCACTCAAAACCCACTGCAAGCTGGCTATGTCTTTCCTTATTCAGGGTATACATAAAGTTTAGAAATAGAGACAGTATTATTTTATTATAATGTTATAATAAATGACATTTATTTTATAGTCATCTGTTTCCAGGCTCCTTAGACATTCAGTAAAATCCAAAATTCTTACTAAGACATTTGCAACCATGCATCTACACAAAAGAGAGCTTAACTTCCTTTCTTCTTCATCACTTACTTCTTTCTCTCCTGTAGCCAACCCGACTTCCTGACTATCCCTTGAACATCCAGAACTCTTTCTGTCTCAGGCTCTTTGCGCTCACAGATAACTGATGTCTGGAAGGCTCCCTCCTTCTCTGTTTAAATGTCACCATATCAAAGAGGCCCTCCTTGGGCACTCTGTCTCTATCTCTCTAGCCCTATAATTAACTTTATGCATCACTGTCTTTATCAACATATGGCATAAATGTAAGTTTTTGAGTTCCTGATACTTAGTACATAGTCAATAAATATTTGTTGACTTAATATCTTAATTAAGCATTATGAAGGACCTAAATAAGATTTATTTTTCAGTATTAATTTATTTATTGTTATGGGAAATAGTACATTACAGAATCAATCTTAAAAGCTTCAATATGGCTTCTCTTGTGAATGTCAACTATACCTTAATTGTCTTTATATCTTAATGCTAGAAAAATGACTTGCACATAATAGATGCCTAATAAAATATTATTGAATGACCAAGTAATATTTGGATTAATGGAAAAGGAATATAAGAAAGAATTATACATCCCATTTGACACTGCAAAAGGAGAAAGAAAAAAGTCTAAATAAATTTTTTAAAAACCTTTCTAAAATACACAGTTGTGTCAATACATGTTGAACTTGGAATTTGAAGTAGCCTTTTTGTCTCCCTAAAGAGGGAATTGAATGCATGCCCATCTATCTACTGTTCATAGGTAGAGACAAAAAAATACTAAGAGAGAGAAGCAAAAGAGAGAAGCAAATGAACTTTTAATGTTCTGGGGTTGGCGGGAAGATTCCAGGTGCTCACATTCTTGCTGATGTGTGATAATAAGGTATTAAATTATAAGATAGAAGGATGTCTCTGGGCTGTGTCTAGATGTGCTCATCTTTCAGGCATTTGTTTCTCTTTAACTACAGGTAAAAGTTTTATAATTTAAAAACTAAAATTCATAAACTGTGCTTTCTCAAATTGTGTGACCAACACAGTTGAGGAAATGGGGCAGCCAAGAATGCTTAAAATATGTATGATCACATAGTTCCATCTGCTTGTTTTCTTACTCTTTCCACACAGCAGAACTGAGACCTTTGGGTAAATGGAAATCACCTCCCATGGCGTAAGCCTCTCAAGTAGCTATAATTGTATGTTTACTTGCAGACTCTTTTGCCACAGGTCTCCTACCAACTAGGCTTGCTTATTTCCCACCCACACCTTCTGCTTTCCTTCTGTCAGGTGATTAATTGTGTCTCTTAAAATGGACACCCAGTTTGGAATTCAGAAGAGCTAAGTGAAATGGGAAATGTTAGTTGGTATTAATGAGGAAGAAAATGCAATCAGCAGGCATTTTATTTCTTGAATGTAGAATTCACTTCTCTTAAACTTAGTTATTGATATTGTGATAAATGTCCCCCTGTGGTATGTACCTCCACAGGGTACACTGAAAGCACCCTTGCCCCTGAGACAAGGAGAAAGAGAGACAAGGGAAAGGGCATCATGAGGCAAAAGGGGTAGGCAAGGGCTAGGTTATATGGGAAACGTAGGTCCTGGTCGGGCATTTGGATCTGATTCCCAGTGTGATGGGTCACTAGAGGGGTTAAAGCAAAGGAGAGAGGTAACTTGACTTGCCCAGTGAGTTTCATTCTATCCTTTAAAAGTAGAGACCCTAAGTATTCAAGCAATTCTTGGTTCTGAAGTAATTGTTGAAAGAGACAGAGACTTCCACATACACACTTTTATAAATTAGAAAAATGTCTCCTCTCTAGGTGGATGTAAGAGAGACCCTGTGTCTCTGTGAATAAGGATCAGCTCTCCCCTACCCTCATCCCATGGACACAGACCCACATTGACCCAGGAAAGAGAACAAGCTTCACATGGGCTGGCCAGGTGATCCACCTGCACATAAGAACAGAGCTTTCTTGTATGAAAGGGTCAACCACAACTCCTTCAGTTGCACACCCTGTACTATGCCACACAACTGCTCTTTGGTGAGCCCAGCCCTGCAGAGTCACCCTGGAGGGAAAGTGTGGTGCAGAAAAACAGAAGAGCAGTCAGCCCTGAGAGCCACCCCACTCAGTCAGCCATGTTTGGCTCTCTGAGCTTCAGTATTTTTATGTGTAAAATAGTGGCGGTCAAACGGTATTTTAAGACTAGGGCCAAGACTTTAGCCACTGTACCCACAAGAATTGGCTCATGGTGTTCACAGATGCAAAATTATCACTATTATCTATGCCGGCATCTCTAAGAACAGTAAAGCCCAGGAAAAGAAGTAGAAATATAATGCACTGGTTCTTGAGGTACATTTGTGGAATTACTTAATTGTTATTGCCACTGCTTCTTTTACTTATTTATTCAACAAACACTCATTTAAAGAAATTCTCACTATATAATTCCAAATGGATAGATTTTTATTTAACTATGGTATCTTGATTAACAATCCTAACACAATAATGTTCCTGGAATAAAAAAATTATTACTATAGAATAAAATTTTTGGAGAAGAAACCACATTTCAAGGGGCAAGGGTGGCTGGAGTTAGCCAGTGGAAGGACATTCATATTCCCCGTGTGTTTGTGGGTAAGTGGAAATTAAAAAGACTTAGAGTCACATGATCCTGGGCTCCAGCTTTAATTATAAAACACCAACTCATTATTCTGAAACTTGGTAAAAATGGAGTCTGCATGAAGCATTTATCTTGCCTTTCAGGGAAACAAAATTATTGATGAAGAAAAAATTCTTATTTTAGAAGAATGTTAGCTAATGAATGTAGCAGGATGGATAAAATTATAGAAATCACTATTTTATGATACCTAGTGACATAATCAGCCTGTACAATGATCACCAATAGCTTCAAAACTATGAGTGAAAGGTTAATGGGATTTTTACAAAGCATTGCTCAGTTTGACAACACCTGAACCCAGTTATCAATTTTAACATCTGTAGAAAGAAGACACCAAAAATTATTTCCTGAAGTGATTCAAAAGGAAGTACATTGTACTAACAATTAAGAAAAAGATTTTGCCAAAAGACACATTAATTTGAATCTAATGATTCCACTAGATTGACTTGCCAGTTTATAAAGAAAATTTGGACAGACGAATATGTTAAACAAAATCAAACAAAAGCAACCAGACCAACCCAGAATGTGAGAAATCCTCCAGAAGGAAGAATCAAATGTGTTCAACAAGTAATTGACATGATAAAAAAGGGAAGGAAAGGGAAATTGTTAAGGTAAAAGAAACTTTAATAGCTGTATTAACTAAATCCAATTTATGAACATATTGGAGATCTTAATTATTAAGTAAAACATAATTCCAAAAAAATATTTTGAGATAATCAGGAGAAAGTGAGCATGGTTGAGTATTAGATGATATCAAGCAATTACTAATGAAAATTAACTTTGTTCATTGGGTAATAATACCATGTTTATGTGATTTTACATTTATATCAATTGCAGATACAAATTGTACAGGTGAGGTGATATCTTGTTTTAACCCATTTCCCCTTGCCCTAAGAATACTCACTGATGTCACTTGCAGCTGCAGTATTTACCCTGAGATAACTCATGGATTACAGTCCTAAACTTATCCCCTAAGTTTGCCATAAAATATCTTGCTTTTATTATTTTCACATCACTCTAGTATATCAATTGTCTTTGAAAACAAATGACATTATTCTATTAATAGCATTCTGTTTTAAGTAGTGGTATTTCCATTTGCAAAATATAGTAATTCTGAATTACTAAGAATGTCAAATCCTAAAAAACGTAGCATTTCTATGTGTGATGTTAACATTGTTCTAGAACAGTTGTTGTTAGCCAAAGGTTCACTTAATGAATTTGAATTATGTATACATTTCTGTTACATCAGAATTAGAGACAAATTCTGTTTAGAAATAACTCCAAGAATGGTTTTTATATTTTATTTTCATATTGAAAATCAGTCAGATTTGCTTCAGCCTCAAAGAGCACATTTATGTAAAATTAAATTAATGCTGGCAGTGAGCTGCACTTTTTTTTCTAAATGGGAAATGGCTTAAAATTCTCCTTGCCCTCCAAAAGACAATGTGGGGGAACATGGTAATGAATTAAAGAAGAATGGCAAGATATTGATAGTTAATGAAGACAGGTGATAGGTGTTAAATTAGTGCATGTTTGAAAATATTCATTAAAAAATGTCAAAAATTCATAAATAGCAAAATTGAAATCCCATATCAGTAAAATAGTATTTAGGAAGATTTTATTGTGCATATGTGAACTGGAGCTTTCAGGACTTCTGGTCAAGATTGCAGAATAGGTAAATACTGTGCTGGTCTTTTTTAACAACCATATCAAAACTACAACTAACCTACAGAACAACCGTCAATGAGAATTACCTGAAGTCTAACTGAACAGAAGTCATAAAACTTGGACTATACAGAAGAAACCACATCAAGACTGGTAAGAGAGGTGGAGACAGGACATGGACTGGCCCTACACCACACACATGTGAGGCAGTGGAGAATTGAGAGGGATATTTCAGCTGTGGAGCACCCCCACTTGGGAGAGCAAGGGATCCCAGCCCCACACCAGGCTCCTCAGCCCAGGGTTCCAGTGCCAGGAAGAGAAGTCATCACAATTTCTGGCTGTGAGAACCAACAGAGATAGACTGAATGAGACAAATGGCTACTGGAGGGCCAGATGTTTCTTATAAAGGGCCCATGAACTTACCCACTGATAACTCACTCACTCTGAGCTCCAGTATTGGGGCAACAGCTCCCAAACACCAGGGATATATGGGGCAGAATTGAATTATTTGGTTTCAGGGTGAGGGCTGCAGGGGCAGCCTTATCCCAGACAGAAGCACTGGCAGAATTTATTGTTTCTTTGTTAAGCCCTCCCCACTCCTGGTATGCAGATTCTGTCAGGCACCATATCTGAGTCTCCATTAACCTGGCTAACACAGTTAACCCTGCCCTGGTGGGTCCCCAAGACCCCCCCATTCAACTTGTGAGCCCACCCAAGCCACTTTCAGTGGATTTTTATACAAATGACATTTCTTGGCTCATGATGTGGAATTTCCTAAGATTTTTTTAAAGGTTCCAAAACCCTGAAAAAGTAGCCTTTGACCTCAGCATGCCCCATACCTTTGCTAAGCATCCCCAAGTCTGGCAAAAGGGCAGCCTGCCTCAATTTGCAGATTAGCCTCTCCCAGGAACCTCCAAGCCCAGCACAGGTGGAATACATCTACAGATCACTTTGTGGCTCATGCTAGGTGACCCCAAGCAGGACACAGGTGGCAGCTGAACTTAGCCTGCAGCAGGGTCCTTTCCTGGAGGCTCTGGGCCAGCATGCCCAGTAGCCAGTTCAGACAGAACCAGACACAATCTGGTCATCTCCACAAATGACACACCAAAAGGCAGACTCAGTGGGCACCAGAACCCTGCAAAAGTAAATCTTGCTTTATAGAGTCAACTCCTGAACAACACCTCTTTCACTATCGTTATGGCCAATTCACAATCAATCAACCTGAGGGTCAGTTCTTCCATTGGATGTGCAAATAGCAATCAAGACTTGACTACAACAGGAGGGTACACACAATCCACACAAAAGACACATCTAGAGAACCCTGCTTAGGTGACTAGGGAGACTGTGCCACTAGGCTCCATAAGACACCTACAACATAAGGCCACTCTACTAAGACCAAGAGACATAGCAGCTCTACCTAATACATAGAAACAAACACAGAGAGAGAGAGCCAAAGTGGGGAGATAAAGAAACGTGTCTCGAATGAAAGAACAGAATAAAGTTTCAGAAAAAGAACTAAACAAAATGGAAATAAGCAATCTACCAGATGCAGAGTTCAAAGCATTGGTTGTAAGGATGCTTAACAATTTCACTGAGAACTTCAACAAAAAAATAAGAAACTTAAAAATAGATATAGAAAACACAAAAGAGAACCAGTCAGAAATGAAGAATAAAATAACTGAAATAAAAATGACATTAGAGGAAATCAACATAAGATTAGATGAAGCAAAGAATTGAATAAGCAATTTGGAAGATAAAGTAGTAAAAAACACAGAATCAGAACATCAAAAAGAAAAGAAAATTGAAAAAAAATGAGGATAGTTTAAAGGGCCTCTGGGACATCAAGTGTACCAACATTTTAATCATAGGGTACTGAAAGGAGAAGTGAGAGAGCAAGAAATTGAAAATCTATTTGAAGAAATGGTGATGGAAAACTTTCTGAACCTGATAAAGGAAATAGACATACAAGCCCAGGAAGCAGAGAATTTCAAACAAAATGAACTCAAAGATGCCCACACAAACATACATCATAATAAAATGCCAAAATTTAAGAGGGAGAAAAACAATCTTAAAAGCAGTTAGAGAAAAGCAGTTAGTTATCTACAAGGGAGCACCTGTAAGATTGGCAGCTGATTTCTCAACAAAAATTTTGCAGGCCAGAAGAGATTGGGCAGGAAAATATCTAATGTGATGAAAAGCGAGGACCTACAATCAAGATTATACAACAGTGCTATTATTTAGAATCTAAGAACAGGTAGAGTTTTCCAGATAAGAAAATGCTAAAAGAGTTTATCAACACCAAACTAGTTATAAGAAATATTAGAGGGACTTCTTTAAGAGGAAGAAAAAAGTAAAAAATATGAATAATGAAATGGCAATAACTAAACATCTAGTAACAATTATTTTAAAAGTAAATGGATTAAATGCTCCAGTCAAAAGACATAAGGTGGCTGAATGGATAAGAAAACCAAACCCTACATAAGCTGCATACGAGAGGTTCACTTTGGATCAGAAGACACATAGACTGAAAGTAAAGGGATAGAAAAAGTTATTTCATGAAAATTGAAATTAAAAAAAAAAACAAGAAGAAATAAAAGCTGAAGGTAGCAATGCTTAGACAAAACAGCATTTAAAACAAAGGCTGTTAACAAGGGACAAAGAAAAACCCAGTAATCCCACTTCCAGGTATTTATTTTAAAAAGAAAAAAGCTATTTTAAAAAAATACTAATTCAAAGGGACATACGCATCCCATGTTCATTACCGCATTATTTGCAATAGCCAAGATATGGAGGCAATCTGGATATCCATTAGTGGACAAATGGATAAAGATGAGTGGTACATATATACACTGGAATATTTCTCAGTCATAAAAATAAAATAAAATATTGTTATCCACAACAACATAGATGGGCCTAGTGGATTTTGTGTTAAGTGAGTAAGTCAGGAAGAAAAAGACATAAATGTTATATGATTTCACTTATATATGGAATGTAGAGAACAGGATAAACAAACAAACAGAAACAAGCTCATAGATACAGAGATGGTTCCTAGATTGAGGATGGGAGTGGGAAGATCAGTGAAGGAGAAAGACTTAAAAGTATAAACTTATGGTTACAAAATAGTTATAGGGATGTTGAGTATAGCTTTGGAATTACAGTAAGTAGAATTGTAATAATTATAGTGTCAGATGGGTACTAGATTTATTGGAGGATCAGTTTGTAAGTAATATAAATGTCTAATCACTGTTTTATACTCTTGAAACATAATGTATGAAAACAATAATTAAAAAATAGACTGTGAAGAGTGGCAGTCGAGAACAAGGCAGCAGAAAACATCACATGAAGAAAGACAAAGTGGGAAAGTCATGTGGTGTGGAGGGGGAAGGATAAATAACAAATAAATAATAAATAAATAATAAATAAATAAATAAATAAATAAATAAATAAAATTTTCGAAAAGGAGGGAAAAAGGACTGGAGCTTTTAAATTCAAAACTGATATGAAGGTCAGGGGCATGCTGTTACAAGATGGCTTATAAAGTGAAAATGAGGACATTGTCAAATTGGAAAATGATTGGTTGTTACATTGAGGATTTTCAGCCTGCAGTGGAAAATGACTATCTCAAACCATTAAGAAAATTGATTTAAGTTTCTTTTATAGTAGTCAGAGACATTTACAAAAAGTGACAAGTTAGGTTTTACTTCTGTTTTGAAATAAACTAGATATAATTAATATTTTTACATGCCTCACATGGTTTTTCCTGCTCAGAATATTTTCTCTTCTTTCTTTTTTTTTTTTTTTTTTTTTTTTTTTTTGGTGATGGACATATTGTATTTAATGTGAGTCTTTCTTTAATTTATTTTTCAACTAAAGACATTGCGAGCCATTTTTCCCCCAAGACTTTCTAAGTAACAACTCATGATTTCTTCTCATTTTTATGGATTCTAATATTTTTTAAAGTAATGAATTTATTTTTATGGTGACATTGGTTAATGGAATCCAATGTTTCATCTGTACACTATAACTGTAAATATATATTTACGCTGTGCATTCACCTCCCATAGTTTGATTTCTTTCTATCACAACATATTTGATCCATTTACTCTATCTACTTCCATCCTCCCCCCACCTCCTACCCTCTGGTAACTACTAGTCTATAGTCCATGTCTGTGAGTCTCTGTCCTGTTCATTTGGTGTTTTTAGGATTCTGTCCCACATATAAGTGATATCATGTGAGTTTCAACCTTTTCTGTCCAGCTTATTTCACTTAGCATGATTATCTCAAGGTCCACCCATGTTATCACAAATGGTAGTATTTCACCTCTTCTTCTGGCTGAGTAATATTCTATTGTATATATTTACCACCTATTCTTTATCCAGTATCCATCATAGAATATTTCGGTTGCTTTCATATCCTGGTCACCATGAATAATGCTGCAATGAACATCTATGTGCAAATATCTTTTTGGTATGGGTTTTTCAAGTCTTTTGGGTAAATAGAGAGATTCCTGGATCATATGGTAGAATCAATTTGTAGTTTTTTGAGGAAACTCCATACTGTTTTCCATAGTGGCTCTACCAATTTTCAGTCCCACTAGCAGTGTATGAGGGTTCCTTTTTCTTCACTTCCTCTCCAACATTTGTTATTGTTTGTCTTGTTGATTATACTATTCTAACAGGTGTGAGATGTTGTCTCATTGTGGTTTTGATTTGCATTTTCCTAATAGCTAGCATGTTGAGCATCTTTTCCTATCTTTGTTGGCCATTTGTATGTCCTCTAGGGGAAGTGTCTATTCAGGTCCTCTGCCCATTTTTTGACTGGATTGTTTGTTTTTGTTGTTATTGAGTTGTAAGAGTTCTTTGTATGTTTTGAATATTAGGCCCTTACCAGAGGCATTGCTTGCAAATATATTTTCCCTTTCTGATGGTTGTCTCTTTACCTCATTAACCATTTCTTTTGCTATACAGAAGCTTTTTAGTTTGATGCAGTCCCATTCATTTATTTTAGTTTTAATTTTCTTGCTTTTGAGGTCAAATTAATAAAATCCTCTTAAGTCCAAGGTCCCATGTTTCTTCTATACATTTCAGTCTATATTTCAGGTCCTTAATCCATTTTGAGTTAATTTGGGTGTGTGTTTGATAGACAACAGTCTACTTCATTCTTTTGCAGGTAGCTTTCCAGTCTTCCAGCACCATTTATTGAAGAGGGTCTCCTTTCTCCACTGTATGTGTGGCTTTTTGTTGAAAATTATTTGCCCACATAAATATAGGTTTACTTCTAGACTCTCAATTCTGTTCCACTGGTTCATATGTTTTGTTACCGATACCATGCCATTTTGATTACTATCGCATTGCAGTATAATTTGAAGTTAGAAAAAGTGATTCCTCCAGCCTTGTTCTTTTTTCTCAGGATGGCTTTGCAATTCAGGGTCTTTTGTGCTTCCATACAAATATAATGATTTTTTGTTCTATTTCGTTAAAAAACGCTGATGGGATTTAGAAGAACTGCATTAAATCTGCATAATGCTCTAGGTAATATGGTCATTTTAACGATGTTGATTCTTCCAATCCAAGAACATGGAATTTCTTTCCATTTCTTTGTTTCTTCTTCAAATTATTTTAATATAATAGGTCTTATGTTACCATTATATAGGCCCTTCACGTATTTCTTTAGATTTATTCCTGGGCATTTTATTCTTTTTGAGGCATCTGCAAAAGGAATTATTTTTCACTTCTTTTTCTGACACTTCATTATTAAAGTGTAAAATGTGATGGATTTTGAACGTTAATTTTGTATCCAGAAACTTACTGTATTTGCTTATCGTTTTCTATTGGAGTCCATTGTGTTCTTATGGAGTCTTTAGGGTTTTCTATGTAGAGAATGATGTCATCTGCAAATAGTAACAGTTTGCCTTCTTCATTTCCTATTTGGAGGTCTTTATATCTTTCTCTTGCCTGATTGCAATTGCTAGGATCTCCAATGTTATATTGAATAACAGTGGCGATAGTGGACAGCCTTGCCTGTTCCTGATGTTAAAGAAATGTTTTAGTTTTTTCACCATTCAGTATAATGTTGGCTGAGGATTTGTCATTAGATGGCCTTTATTATGTTAACAATACCGATTTTGTTAAGTTTTTTTTTAATCATAAATGGATGTTGTATCTTGTCAAAGGCTTTTTCTACATTTATTGATATGATCATATAATTCTTATTTTTTAAATTTGTTTATGTGGTTTATCACATTAATTGATTTACGTATGTTGAACGATCCCTGTGCCTCTGGATGAGCTTACTTAATCGAGGTGTATAATTCTTTTAATATAGTTGCTGTATTCAGTTGCTAGTATCTTATTTAGGATTTTTGCATCTGTGTTCATGAGAGAATATTGATTTGTAGTTTTCTTTTTGTGTGTATTTTACCAGGTTTTGGTGTCAGGGCAATATTAGCCTCATCAAATGAGTTGGGAAGTATTGTCTCCTCTTTCAATTTTTTGAAAGATTTTGAGGAGAATAGGTATTAAATCTTTTTTGAATATTTGGTAGAATTCACTAAGTGAAGCCATCTGGTCCTGGACTTTTACATTTGGGTAGGTTTTTGAAAATTGTTTCAATTTCCATACTGCTGATGAAATGTTTTTTTTTCTAAGTACTGGTCCATTTCTTCCAGGTTATTAAATTTGGTGTTATATATTTTTTATAGTATTCTTGTATGATCCTTTGTATTTCTGCAGTGTCTTTCATAATGTCCCCTCTTTCATCACTGATTTTATTTGTGTCCTTTTTCTATTTTCTTAATAGGATATTATTGTTTTCATTATATAGATCCTTCACATGTTTTTTTTTTTTTTAGATTTATTCCTGGATATATTAATCTTTATGTTGCAATTGCAGAAGGAATTATTTTTCCACTTCTTTTTATGACATTTCATTATTAGAATATAGGAATGCTATGAATATAGCCAGGGGTTGTTTGTCAATTTTAGTAGCCTTCTCAAAGAAGCAACTCTTTGTTGCATTTATTTTTTCTATCTTTTTTTTTTTTGCATTTGTTTTTCAATTTCATTTACTTCTGCTCTAATATTAATTTCTTTCCTTCTGCTGACTTTAGGCTTCATTTACTCTTTCTTTTCTAGTTTTTAAAGATGAAGCGTTAGGTCGGTTATTTGGGCTCATTCCTATTTTTTTAAGATAAGCCTGTAATGATATGAACTTTTCTCTTATTACTACTTCTGCTGTGTCCAAATGTTTTGGTATGTTGTACTATCATTATCATTCACTTCTATTTATTTCTCAAACTCTTTTTTTACTGCTTCCCTGATCCAGTTATTCTTCAGTCGTATGTTGTTTAATTTCCAAGTATTTGTGGTTTTTCCTGCTTTCTTTTTGCAGTCTTCTAGTTTCAAAGCATTATGATCCGAGAATATGGTTGATATGATTTTTTTCACCCTCTTATATTTATTGAAGCTATCTCTGTATCCCAGTATGTGGTCAATCCGTGAGAATGTGCACTAGAGAAGACCATATAAGCAGCTATTTTGGGATGGAAGGCTCTGTAAATGTCAGTTATATCCAGCTGGTCTAATGTGTTATTTAAAGATGTTATTTCCTTATTGATTTTCTATTTGGGTGTCCATATCCAACAGTGGGATATTTAGGTCCACTACTACGATAGTTTCTCCCTTTAGTTCTGTTAGTAGTTGTTTATATATATTTCAAGGCTCCTTGTTTGGGAGCATAGATATTAATAAATGTTATGTCTTCTTGGTGCATGATTCCCTTTATCATTATGAAGTGTCCCTCAGTATATTGCTTTAACTTTTTTATTTGGAAGTCTGTTTCATTTGATATTAGTACCAATACTCCCACATTTCTCTGAATCTCATTTGCTTAAAATATCATTTTCCACCCTTTCACTTTGCATTTGCATTTGTCTTTGGAACCGAGATGTATCTCCTGGAGGCAGCATATGGTTGGCTTTAAAAAAAAATCTATTCTGCAGCACTGTGCCTTTTTTATTGGTGATTTCATTCCATTTACATTTAGTGCAATTATTAAAATATGTGGTCTTATTGCCATTTTATCTTTTAGTTTCTAGTAGCTTAGTGTTTACATTGCTTCTTTGTTGTTGTGTCACTGTTCTCTTTATTTTGGTTGGCTTTCGTGTATTTTGCCTCTGGTTCTTCTTGTTTTATTTTATTTACTTTAGCTCTGATTCTTTAGTGTATGATTACCATTGTGAAGAATATATCTATCTGTATACCTCTATCTATCGATCTATCTATCTATCTACCTATCTATCTATCATCTATATACACAGTCATCCATTTTCTTCTGTGCATTCCTTATCTCCATTCCCCTTTGCAAATTTGGATCTTTGAATCTTCCCTTTTTCATTCATATTTGTCCCATTTTGTCCCTATGTATGCTGAGCATTCGTTACTATCTTGCTATAGCAATTCTCTTCTTAATGTTTAAGCTTATAATGCCCTGTTTTTAGTAAGGGTTGCACTCCTCTGCTTCTATTTGCCTGATAGTTACTTTAGTCCTAACTATGTATTTTGTTTTTGTTTTTGTCATTTTGTTTTAGGTGAGCTGACCCCTTTCAGGATTTCCTGTAATGCAGGCCTCGTAGTGAAGAATTCCCTCCATTTTCATATGTCTAGAAAGGTCTTAATTTTCCTTCATATCTAAAGGAGAGCTTAGCTGGATACATTATTCTAGGTTGGTATTTCCTTTCACTTAACAGTTTGAATATTTGATTCTACTCCTTTTTTGCTTGTAAGGTTTGTGCTGAGAAGTCCTATGATAATCTAATGGGCTTTCCATTATAAGTTACCATCTTCTCCCTCGCTGCTCTGAGAATTCTGTCTTAGTCATTGATTTTCGAAAATTTTAATAAAACGTATCTTGGTGAAGGCCTTTTTAGGTTGAGACAATTCAGTGTTCTGTTGATTTCTTGAATTCCAAGCTCTAGCTCATTCCTTAGATTTGGGAAATTTTCATCAACTATCTGTCTGAAAATGCTTTCTAGTCCTTGCTATTTTTCTTCCCCTTTGAGAAGGCACATTGTTTTTATGTTTTCTCTCCTGATGGTGTAAGCTAGTGCTTGTGTTTCTCTTTCATTATTTTATGTTCTTTGGTTTCTCTCTTCTCCCTTCTGATATATTTCTAGATTTCTGACTTCAGTTTCACTAATCCTTTCCTCTATTTGGTCAACTCTATTTCCCAAGCTTGTTATTTCATTTTTTCAAACTCTTGCAGAGGATCATTTTCAACTGAAAACAGAAGATCTATTCTGTCCTTTTTTAAGGGTTTCAGTCTCCTTGGTCTGCTCATCTAGTTGTTTTTTCAGTTACTGAAATTGTTGAGTTGACTGGTTTTAGGACTCACTAAATTTTTTCGGAAGTACCATCCTGAATTCTCTGTCATTTAATTCGCATATTTCTATTTCCTGGAGGTTTTTTCTCTTTCTTTCTGAGATGCCTTGTCACTTTGGTTGTTCATGGTGTTTAATGGACTATTTCTTCACCTGGGCATTGATGGAAGTGTGTTCAGCTTTTTTTTTTTTTTTTCCAGAAAGATTTATTATATAAAGGTCTCCCTTTAGTCTGTTGCAAAGAAATAGCTTTTTCTTTTGGTTTCCAGTAGGTGGCGTCTAAGCCTCTTGGATCCCTGCTTCATATAAAGGCTTAATAATGCCTCTTTTTTTTTCTTTCTTGTAAGTGTTTAATCACACTTGCTACCCTCAGTCTCAGTCTCTGTTAGTGTTAGCAACAGTTTCGGTAGCATTTGCTCAAATTACCCTGGGGCTTCGTGGTGTTCGGTCTTGGAGGATATGGGGAAGGAGTACTGTAGTTTGGGGTTGGTGGCTTCTGCTCAGCCTCAGTTTTGCAACCACAACAGGTAAAAATCAACTGTTGTGTCTCTGTCATCCCACTTCTCTGCTTTCTGCCCTAATTATTGGGCCCTGTCAACTGCTGTGTGGAGCTCACAGAACTCCTAGGCAGAGCTGTTCAGGGAACTCACCACACCTTCACCCCATTCTCTCCTCCTACAGGGAGCTCTGGAGACTGAGAGGTTGTCTTTGTTTTTTTTCCTGTCCACCACTCGACACTCAAGGTTTTGAACTATGATAGCTCTTATGTGCATATCTCATGCTCAGACGTGCTGGTGTGCAGATCGGGTGTTTTTTGTTGAGTTTTAGATGTTCAGCTTATTGTTGTTTCAAGGGGAGAGATCTAAGGACATTTCTCACTCTGCTAGGTTTCTCCAAACTCTAGAATATTTTCAGATTAGGTTTTCATTTTATATTTTACTTTAACAAAGTTTAAAAATGCAAATTAATTATAGCCGTGTGGTATTTAATGAGTTTTTAATTTTTTGAGTCTGATTTTCTCATCAGTATAATGGGAATAATATGTTTTCTCTCTGATGATGTTTGAGAGATTAATGATTGTACTAGATATATATAATGCCAGGCTCCTAGTAAGTACCTAATAATACAAAAATCCTTTTGGATGCCACAGAAGCCCCAAAGATAGCCTTTAACATCTTATTGATATTAGTTTTTTTTTAGGTGGGTAGATTCCATCTCAACAAGTCTTCTGACAGTCTTCTTCCTTTTGAATCCAGGCTTAAACATGTCATTCCCTCATAAGTGTTTCTTGAGGACATGGATTTTTGTCTCACTCACGTCTGTGTTCCTAGTATAACACGGTGCCAGCGTGTAGTGATGATACCATGAGTATTGATTGGCTAACTGAATGGATGAATGATACTTAATAATCTAGTACATTTAAAGCATGACAAATGTGCAAGTGGATAAAATATAAAACATAGACTATTAGAGCTGTGAGATAAAAAGAGTTGATGAGGAGATTGATATAATCTCTGGATTAAAATGGATGATGGATAAAAAATGTACTTTTGTAAGCCTTTTATCAGGAGCCAGGAGAACAGTGGCAAAATGCATGCGAGAGAAAGGCAAATAAAGGCAGGTCAGGAGTATTCAGAAAAGTAGAGAGAGAGGAAGAGAGCAAATGCTTTCCTGTTCAAAGTAAGTTAAATATCATTTTAACATTCTTTTGACCACCAGACCATTCATTCTGGTTGACACTTTACAAATTGCAAATAGAGATCTTTGTTTGAGACTGAAAAAATTTCCTTGATAGTTTATTCTATTTAAAAGTTTTGCAAAAGTTAGTTTTAGGAATACCTAAAATAGCAACAACATCTTTAAGAGCAGGCAGTGATAAACTTTAAGTGAGGCTTTAAAAATACAAAGAAAGAGCTTAGTAAAAAGCGTAAAGGTGAAATCTGGGGAGAGAATATTTAAATCCACCAGAAATGTGGAAAGATGAGTGAGATGTGAAAAGAAGACCCATTAAGTACACCACTTAGAGTCTGAAGAGCTAGAACCAACACAACAGGGATTGTTAATGAAACAGCTCAGCAAAGAATTTCATTTTGCTCCAAGAGAAAATGGATACTTCAAGTTGAGCTCCATTAAAGGAAAATGGCAGTGTAATAGAAAATGTGTTATAGACATCGTATTTCATTATAGAGATGAGAAAATCTTTTTTTTGAAAGCACAATATCAAAATCAGAAATGAAGTGATAAAAAATTAAAGGAATTGGAATATGATCTATGATATGTTGCTATTTTTAGTACACTGTATTTTAAAACTTTTATTAATTAATAATAGATTGAAAATAGAGTCAAGTTTAAGGCAATCAGTTCACCTTGAATAATGGAGAAATAACTTGTAACCCAGTAAATGCCCCCCCACCCATCCCTCAAGATTTATGTTGGTATATAGATAGGAATGAATGAGATGATTTTTCTTGAAGATCATGTCGATAACAGTGTTGATAAATGTGTATGCAATTTTCAACTCCCTGGTACTTTCAGAATTTGGAAGCCTTTTAAAAGATCTGATTAATTTAACATGTCAAACCTAATGGTGAATGAGTTTAAATTCTCCAAAGAACAATTAGTCAACAGAATAAATTAACATGAGATATTGTCAAATATAAATTGTGCTCATATCTAAGATAAAACATTTTTACTACTATTGTTTAAACTTCTTTATTCCATGGAGAGTTTCTGTGACAATTCCTTCACTAACCCAAATACTTAGAATAAGCTGCCATCATTTCTGACCTGTACCAGTGCAAAAGCCTTCTAATTTGTCTCTTTTTCAGCCCAACATTCACCTACCTCTGGTCTGCTCCTTTATATATGGCAATAGCCACATAATATTTTTAAAACCACACACTTCTTTTTGAAACCTTTCAATAACCCCTATTGCACTTGGGATAGACAAATAGATTAACATATCTCACAAAGCTGGGGTTCCTCAATTGCACTCAGGCTCCCCCTCATATCACTTTCCCACATTCTCTGGCCTTCTCTCATTCCTTGGCATGTGCCATGTTAGGCCTGTCTCTGAGACTTCTCCCATGTTCTTTCTCCTTCCTACAACACTTTTCTCTCTAACTTTCCACATAGCTAACTCCTCATTCAGACTTTAAGATAAATCTTAAAGCCTCACTTACTCAGATACCTTCTTAATTTCCCTAGCTAGGCTCATGTTCTTCTAATAGTATGTTTTCACTGCCTCCTGGGCTCTGGTATAGCACCTGTCACAGTCCCCACATCCTCATGATCATCCTTTAAGCCCTTCTACTCCTCCTTCCAACACAATCACTCTGCTAAAATTCCAGTTCCCCATGTTGTCAAATGCAATGACTCCTCTGTTACTTGACTTCTCATCACCATTGACACAATTGGTATCTGCTAGTATTTTACTAAGGGTACTTTAATAACATCACAATCACCATTAATATTAGCCATTAGATCCCTGTATTATTATCTTCTCTTTCTTGGCTATATCCCTTCATCTTATAGCACATTTAGCTAAAACTAGGTTCACGGTTCTTCTCTATCTGCATTTTATCCTTATGTGATTTCAGGCAGTTCATAGCTTTAAATACCACCCACATGTCAATGGCACTCGCATGTATGCAACTAGGCCCAGATATCAGAACTCAGAATATGTAATAAAGTAAATATTCCATGGTTCAATACAATCTCCATGTTACTATAGCTATCACTCTCTTTGAGAAACCCCTTGGGAAAGTAGGGTAGGTGAATCTTAATTCATTCCCACCTTTATACTTCCTTTTGCCAGATCATGTCATTTGTTAGTTGGTCAACAAAATTTGTTGAATGAGCACATAAACGGGTGAATAAATTAAGATTTCTTTGCTAAATATGGAAAAGCCAAGAGTTACCTCCTCAAATGAATTTAAAATGCTTTCAAAATGGATTGCTTCTCCTCAGGCTGGCTGTACTTACTAAGATTTTGAGTCCATATTAAGGGTGGGGATCATCTAGGCTTTGTGTCTTTTAAACTTAAGACAGCTGTCAAAATTTGAAAAAGCTGAAATTCTCTCTAAAGAAAATCAAAACTTAAAATGAGTAGACTGACAGAGAAAAATGGCGTAGATGATAGAGGCTGTGTTCATCCCTCTTATAACCAAACAAAGTTGTGGCAGAAACAAGAAGCAAAAAGCAAGGAAAATCATCTGGCATCTAGATGAACAAGCACTACAACTAAGGAGAGAAAGAAAAAATCACTCTTCAACAAGAGGAGGTAGGATAGGGCGAGGATGAAAGGCTGCTCAGTCTGGAGATACTGGGTGAAATGGAGGCTGCAGCAGCTGCAGAAGCCTCTTAAAGGGGCAGTGTTTGTGAGCATATTTTGGGTGACAGATCTGCTCACTCTGAGCACCAGCACTGGGTTGCTCGGAAAAGGCACTAGGGTCTTACAGGTGGACACTGAGTTGTTCAAGTGAGGGTCAAAGGTGAAGCTCTCTCCCAGGCAGAAATGCTGGCAGTGTCATTGTTCCCTGTTGAACCCTCCCCAATCTCAGTGCATAGAGACAGCACTGCCATAGCTGAGACATCATCAACTGAATAACCAAGGTAGCTCTACCCAGAGGATTTCCTGAAACTCCACCTCCCCCAACTCCAGCCCCACCCAAGCCACATCCAGGTATATCCTCAGAGACTCAGGTGTCCCTTGCTGAGCAGCACCTAAATTCACATGGAGGCATCTGACCTCGGTTCCTGGTGTGACCTCTTGAGGCAACTGTAAGCATAGCGTCTGTGGATTGCTTTGATGAATCTTAACAGGTGGCCCCAGAGGGCACAGGCTGGGGCTAAACTTGGCCTGCAGCTAAATCCTTCCCAGGACTGTGCCACTGAAACCTACTTCACAAAGCCACACTAATAAGAACAAGAGACTTAAAAGCTTTGCTTAATACACAGAAATAGACACAGAAAGGCAGGCAAAATGGAAAGACCAAGAAGTAGAAACCATATGAGAAAACATAACAGAGATCCAGGAATAATGGAGTAAAACAATCTAAACAGATGCAGAATTCAAAATGCGGGTTATAAAGCTGCTTAATGAACTTAGGGTAAAATGTAGATGAATTCAGTGAGAACTTTAACACAGATGAAAACAAAAATGGAAATGGAAATTATAAAAGGGAACCAGTAAGAAATGAGGAACACATTATCTGAGATGAAGAGGATATTAAAATAAACAGAGTGAATAAAGAAGAGGATGGAATGACCTATATAGAGGATGGGAAATGCAAGGACACTCAATCAGAATAGCAAGAAAAAAGAAGCCAAGACTATAATAATAATTTAAAGAGCCTATCGGACATATTAAATGCAAAAAGTATCCATGTCATAGGGGTACCAGAAAGAAAAACAAGACATCAAAGTACTATTTGAAGAAATAATGATGGAAAACTTTCCTAACCTGGTGAAAGAAATAGACATAAAATCCCAGAAAGCTCAGAGAATGCCAAATTCAAGGAACCCAAAGAGGCCTGCATCAAGACACATCATAATTAAAATGCCAAATGTCAAATAAAAAGAAAGAATCCTGAAGGCAGCAAGGAAAAAGCAGTTAATTACCTAAAGGGAGCATCCATAAGACTGGCACCTAATTTCTCAAAAGAATTCATGCAGGATGGAAGGGCTTGCCACAAAATATTTGACATGATAAAAATCTAGGATCTACATACAAGAATACTTCTAGCAAAGCTATCATTTAGAGTCGAAGGACAGATAAAGAGCTTCTCAGTCAAAAATAAGCTAAGGAATTTATCAATACCAAGTCAGTATTACAGGTAATGTTGGAGGAATTTCTTTAAGAAGAAAAAAAACATGTATCAAAAACAGGAATAAAGAATGCTAACAACTACTTCTATCAATAAGTACCTCAAATGGAAAAAGTATTAAGTGCTCCAACCAAAAGACAGATGGATGAATGGATAAGAAAAAAAGACCTCTACATATGCTGCCTATGAGAGACTCACTTCTGATTAAAAGGTATAACCAAACTAAAAGGAAGGGGATGGGAAAAAATATTGCCTGATGGACCTAGAAAGCATTGTGCTGAATAAAATGGGTTAGATAAAGAAAAACATACATTGCATGATTTAATTTACATGTGGAATCTAAAGAACAAAATAAACAAAATCAAAACAAAAGTGGAAATAAACTCATAGATACAGAAAATATTTTGAGAGATACTAGATGGGAGGGGGTTTGGGGAATGGCAAAAAAAAAAGGCAAAGGGATTAAGAGGTACAAATGGATAGTTGCAGAATAGACATGGAGATGTAGCATATAGCATGGAGAAGATGGTTTTAACAATGTTGTAGTAAATATGTAAGGGGGGAAAGGGGTACTAGATTTAGTGGGGTGATCGCTTTGAAAGTTATGTGGATCTCTGATCATTATATTATACAACTGAAACTGGTATATTATTGTATGTTAACTATAATTGAAAAAAATACTCATTGAATTGTACAATGTAAATGCATGCAACTAACTGTCCATTATATTTCAATTAAGCCAGAGAAAAATGAGTAGACTACTTCTGTAAATATATAAACATATAAAGATATACATAACTATCAGGGCAAGTATTCATTCTCAAGGAGCCATAATACTGCCCACAGTTGTGGGAGGTGATTGAATATGGAATATTTAGAAGGGCATAAAATAGACCTCCAACTCAAAAATTCCTCCCTCTTCAACTAGCCATATGAAATGTCTCTATCATACTTGTCTTCCACAATTAATACTAATCCCAGAAAATCCCTACTAAAGTTTAAACACATCATATAAGATGGTAACAACAGCAATCCAACAAAAAGTGAGTGTGGTATGGGAGAAAGGGGTTCTCATTAGCATGAAATCCTTAGATACACCACTGACTAGTAGAGTAATATTATAAAGTTTCTTAATTTCACTGAGCCTACCTTCTTAAAGTATTAATATAGAGTAAAATTTCAACTTCATAAAATTGTTATAAGAATAATAGAATATTGGGTAAACTGTAAACCAACATGTAAATAGCAATCTTGCTAAATGTAATTCCTATTTTCCCATTAACATCACAGGCTAGTTGGGGTAACAAGATAAGCTAGCAGACATCAGTCTTGAGATAACAGAACAGAAACCAAGCTAATGTTATTGAGAGGACGAATAGAGATACAAAGAGGAAGACCCCCTCCAACAAGACCCCTCTTCTTCCCCCTGCAATGATTTGTTTGTTGCTGGCTCTCTACCCTAGTTACCTCTACTTGAGTCCCTACAGTCCACACCATTGTTTTCAAACTGTGGGTAATAACCCATTAGTGAATTGTCATCATTTAATAAGTCACAGTCACAATTAACATATTTAAAATGAAATAGAATAGAATTGAAGAGGAAAGAAAATGTCAAAGCACAAGGGTAAATATTATTTTGTGACTCTTTTGTCATATTCCAGTTAAATTTCTGTGTGTACAGTTAGATAGTGGATTGCAATGTAAAATATATTTCTTACTACTGGTCAAACTGAAAAAAAATAAAAGCTACTGTTATATTACATGAAGATGTTAAGATACTTTTACTTCTGTAGATAAACAAACTGTTTCATATCCTAGGACTAAGCACATGCTCTTCCCTCCAATAAATGTCCTTTTGCCCACCCTGGTCCAATCATACACAGCCCAAATCCAGTTACCTCTTCTGAGATTACAAACCCTCACCCAAACAGTCCCTTTTGCTCTACATAGTACAAAATTGGTTTTATTTCATTGAGTTTAGAGTCAATCGATTATTCATATTTTATATACAATTAATTGAACATAGCTCTTCTGCCAGCTAATTTCCTGGCCTCTTAAAGGCAGACACTTTATTATCTCTTGCATCTCTTTATCCCAAGAACATGTTGTATTGTAAGTGTTTTTGAAATGCTTGCTGAACCAATATATAAAAATAGCTGGAAAATAACAAAGACATCTTTCCTGCTGAAAAGTGCTTCCTAACTGTCATGCAACTCTCAGAAGTGAGATTTGTTCAGTTATCATACAAAATAGAACACAAAGCACCCATCTAAATGAATATTCACATTTGCATTCATCTACCACTGATGAAACTCTAGAGTTGCTCATGAATGATTATCTTCAGAGTACAGACATCAAATTGTTCTGTATGAGAACACCTTCAAATATCAAATAAATGTATGGATGCTTAAAAAGAGACAGTCGGCCAGGCCAATATCCTGACTCAAAATGTCAGCGAAGGCTGTCTCTTCAAAAGGTAATAATATATTTTCTGTGAGACATGAAATACTTCAAATCAAATATATTATATTAAAGTCTTGGTTTTGGAAGATTTTTTTTAAAAAAAAAAAAAAACATCCAAAGAGGAAGGAATGTATTGTTTCAGTCCCCTGGGTCGCTGGGGAGACACAGGCCTCTACATTTTACTGACAGGTCAACAAGAAATAACTGTAATCGGGCTGCTGTTTTCACATCAGAGTGGGCATTTGGACAGGTTTTCTCTGGGGATAGTAGCTGTCACACAGGCTCCAGATTCTCTAGCCTGGTACATCCACAAAATAAAATACAACTGAAAGATGAAGTAATCACAGCCAGTAAAGCTCATTCCACATTTTATCATGGGAATGTTTTAGGCTTTTGACCCATATTTATTTCAAAAGTCCCCTTTCATTAGCACAAAAGCTAGAATAAACTTCCTAGAATTATTCAAGTCAGGAGTTAATACCTGCGCTAGCTCAGCTTTCCTGAAGCTGGAACGGGCATTTGAATCTCCTGTGGCTCTTCCTAAAATGCACATTTCTAATTCAATATATTTGAGATTCTGTATTTCTCATAAGCTCCCAGGTGGCTCCAGTTCTTCTGGTCTATGGAGTCTAATCAAACCTTCATTGATTCATTCTTTCATACACAGGGGAATAGCAAATAAGCCGAGGAGTAAGAGACACACATGATTTAACTCTGCTTATACAAAGGCACTGTCACCAATAAGCCTCTTTTAAAATGAAAATAACCTAAGAGAGGCTTTTTTTTTAAAAGAGGGAAGGAGAGCATATATAAATATAGACCCTACTGTTGATGGTCATTGTGCAAATTGCTATCTCATGTAATATAATATAACGTAACACTAGTTGTAGTTCTTATTTTATCACAACAAAACTAAGATTCAGATATTAACTTTTCCAAAGTCATCTGGCACATAAATGGCCATAGTATGATTTGAAATTCAGTTTTGACGTCAAAGCTTTTATGTACTTCATTTATTTTTGTTTTTCTGGGTACTAGTGGATAATATTTTTTACTTATTTTAGTTCAACAGATATGTAGATAGAGAGAAAAGAGAGATCAATTGTATGTGTATGAGGAATAGTGTAAAAGAACACAAAAGAGGGAATACATAGATAAAGAGGAAAGTGCAAGCCCTCCATGAGTTTACAGTCCAGAAAAAGAAAGATGCATGAGATATGTGTGCTCAGCACTTGTCCTAAAGTCTTATAGATGTCATCATGTCTAAATTACTCGTGGTTATAATGCAATGGTAAGCCTCACTAGCCATTTTCATCTTGGTTGTGTTCTTACTTATAAATGCTTCAAATATTCTGGGACATTTGAGTATCCTTATGAAAATGAAAATAAAATTGAGCTCTTTAACTGTTATGAGTAAAAATCAATGATAGGCAGATCAGAGACTTAAATATGAAAAAAATACAAACTTGAAAACAGTTAGTAGAAAAGTAAAGGGTGTTTTATGACCTCATGTAGGAATAAAGATATAAAAGGGCAAAATTTTTTTAAAAGTAATTAACAAATTTTAACCACATACTAATTTTAAATCTTCTCTTTATGCAAATAAATTATAAGGAATGCAAAAATGATGTAAAAAACTAGATGACAATATTTGGACCCTTGAATTTTAACTTTAAGATATATAAGGCAATTTACAGTTTGGGAAGAAAAAAGACATGGACAAGAATGTTCACAGTAAGGCTGCTTCTAAAGACAAGTATCTGGAAACTGCCTAAATGCACACCAAGAGAAAAATGGTTAAATAAACAGGTCTGTTCAGACATTTAAATACTAATCGATGGTTTAAAGGATAGTACTAGAACTCTATCTATAAACATGAATGAATATCATAAACATAATTCTGATTTATGATTCCCTCTGGATAGAGAACAGGTTCTGATAGAGGAGGGGGACACCAAAAGCTTTTAAATATTTTGATCCTATTTTATTCTTTAAGCAAGATTTTTATGTACACAAATACTTATTATTCTCTGTATCCTTTAAATATCCTAAATTTTTTCACAATATTTAATTTTTAAAGGGGAATAAAAGATGAGCTGGAAATTTGATCAAACAAAAATTTTAAGAAAAACATCACAAAAAGACAATGTATTAAGTTAAAAGAAAAGAGGTAAAATGCACACATTCTAATAAATTCTAATAGTAAATTCAAGCAGAAATTAGGAAGGGAGAAATAATCACAAATCAATAATAGGAGAAACTTCTTCAAATTTACAAAAGACATGAAACCTAAGATGGGACCCAAATGATGCCAAATGTCATAAAGAGTACCTGAGGGTAAAAAAATAATAATAATAATCAAAAGCATCTACAGAAAGAAATAGACAACTTAAATAGAAAAATAATATTTAAATTAGTAATAATACTCTCTATTGACAGCATTAAATAAGAAAGACAATAAAATGATTTTCTCAGAATTCTAAATGAGAAATAATTTTGGTCAATAATTCTATACTCAAGCTACCTGTTATTCAGAAATAAAGACAGTCCAGTCAAGATGGTTAGACTAGGTAAACTCTGTGCTCACCTCCATCTATGACCACATCAAAATTACAACAAATTGCAGGACACCTGAAGACTGGATGAGAGAAGTCTTATAACTAAGAATATAAAAGAAGAAGCCATGTCACAACTGGTAGAAGGAGCAGAGATATGAAATGGGCAGATCCCACAACTCTGGTGTGGCGGTTAAGAAATGGGAGGGATATTAATGGCTGCAGAGGTAACCCCTGAGGAAAAAAAGGCCTAATTTGTCCACTCTAGGCTCCCTAGCAGGCCTAAGCGCCAAAAGAAAAGTCCAATAACATCTGACTGTGAAAACCCGCAGGGATTGCTAGTGACCAAGGATCTGCAGTTCTTAAAAGACCGGACACAAACACACTCAAAAACCCTCTGAGCTCCAGTTTAGGACAGCAGCTCTAAAATGCAGGAACATATGGGGAGGAGCCGAATCAGGAAAACAGCTGGAGGAGCAGGAGGTCAGGCAGCTGTCTATAGGAACTGAAGTATTACAGATGTCATTGTTCCTTTGTTTAAGCCCTCCTCCCACCCAACCATCAGTGGCATAACTTGGCTAACCTTCAATAGTTTGGCTAGCTCTGTTCACCCAGCTTGGGTTTCCTTGAGACTTTGCCCACCCAAATTCTGCCTCCAAATGATTATTCCACAGTAGAGGCCTTCCACAGTTTATGCTAACCGACTTTCCTAAAGCTCTAAAAGGTCCCACAAACACTAAGCAAGCAGTATCTGGTTGGTCTCAGAGTGCTCAGTTCTTATTCCTAAGTAGCTCCAGGATAGGCAATAGTGGCAGCCAGCCTCAGTTCTCAACCTAACCTCTCCCAGCCACCTCCAGGTCCAGCACAGGAGGCAATCAACCATAAACAACGCTATAGCTCCTATAACATGGTGCCAAGCCACAGGCAGCTACTGACCTTGGCCTGCCCAAGAGTCCCTCCTAAGAGGCACCAGAACTGACACACTGGGTGCCCAGCTTCAGAATACGCCAGCACACCACCCAAACACCTTCAAATATGACACATCCAAAAGGAAGACTCAGCTGTCACTAGAGCCCTGCTAAAGTGAATCCCACCCATGGGGTCAGCCCCTATAAAATCTTGCTCATCTAATGTAGTCCTAGCCATTCATCACAACTAGTTAGCCCTGAGGACCAATCCCACACACTGACCTGCCAACAGCCATCAAGGCTCAACTACAACAGGAGTTCATGCACAATCCACACAATAGATACCCTTGGAGTATCCAAATGAGATAACTAGGGAGAATCTGCCTAAGGGCCCATAGGACACAAGGGCAGTCTGCTAAGACTGGGACATAGCAGATCTACCTATTATATAAAAACAAAGAAAGTCAGCCAAAATGAGGAGAGAACAAAATATGTCCCAAAGGAAAGAATAAATCAAAATTTCAGAAAGAGACCTAAGCAAAATGGAAATCAGCAATCTACAAAATGCAGAATTGAAAACACTGATTATAAAGATGCTCAATGAACATAGGAGAAGACTAGATTATCTCAGTGAGAACTTCAAAAAAAGAGATTGGAAACATAAAGATTGAGATAGAAAACATTAAAAAACACAAGTCTGTTATGAAGAATACAGTAACTAAAATAAAGAATACATTAGAGGATGCTGAATTCTGGATTACAGGAAGATGGCTGACTAGGTAAAAGCAGGGTTTGCCTTATCCCAGGTCTGTATTGAAATTACAAACAAATTATAAAATAGTCAACATGAAGAATCATCTAAGTCCAGCTGATCATAACACTAATGTCTGATAATATAAAGGAGCCAAATTGAAGCCCTTAGGAGAGGCAAAGTCGCTAATCAGGCTGGACCAGCACCCACAGATGGTGGAAGATCACTGGGAGGGAGAGTGAGGCTGCAGAGGCTCTCCTCAAAAAGGGGAGGTGCTCCTGGTCTCATCTGGGAGCTCTCCAGCCAGGGTCCCAGCCCAGGGAAGAGGAGATTTCAATAACTCTGACTGTAGAAACCAGAGGGGATTCCAGCCATCTGGGAGAGATGAAAGGAGACTGAGACCCAGATGCCCCTTTAAAAGACCCACACACAGCTTTCTGACCTGCAGACTCACCCGGGACACAGGTGGTGGGTCAGAGGCTCCTGCAGGATCCATACTGAGAAAATCTTCATTACCTGGTGCCAAAACTAGGCTGAATGGGCAGCTACCATTGTGCCTTAGTCTGGCTCCCTACTAGGCTATCTACAGACCACAGACTGGGCCAGCTTTCCTATGCAAATCCCTCCCACAGAGCCATTAGGAAGGACTGGCCTGAGGGGATCAGCCCCCACCAATCTGCAGACTGCCTGGGGCTTTTGTTACTGGTTGCTTTCGTGCCCTGCACTGATTCAGAGCCAAACATTGACAACTGTAGGCAAGCCTGTGAGCACACATTTCCGAGATACTGTTGGGCAGGTCACTACTGCCAACAGGAACTTAGGCTAATATCAGGGATCTGGGGGCCAGTTCTAGACAGCAGCTGGTCTTGCTGTGATTCTGGGACTCCTGTAGGAACATGCAAATGGTTACCTAAGTTGCGGCAAGACAGGGCTGTATTGATCTGACTGCAATTGTCTCCCTGAGACCCTCCCCATCCCACCCACAAATTGCTCATGTGGCCCATTGACAGTGAACTGCACAGCCCTGTTTCCCCCAACAGCCCCACTCCCCCATACCACTTGTCCGTCTACCAATCCACACAGGCAACAAACTTTGGCTAGCACAGGGTGGGCACTGCAACTGAAAATCTGTGGCAGGCAGACCTCTCCCACCTTCAAGAGTTGCAGTATTGTGTGCAGGAAGTGCAGGGGTCTGTGGGACCACCCCAGATGGCAGCAGGTTTCATTGTAATCTGTGACTGCAGAGGGAATGCCTGGACACAGAAGTTGCAACAAAGCTGAGACTATATTGGCCTGACAACCCTTGTCTACCTGAGATCTTGCTTCACCCAAGCCACAAAGTGCCTGCAGCCCATTGACAGGCAGTCTCCCCTGCCCTGCTTGGCACTGGGGTTGCACAGTCCATGCAGGCAACCGACCTGGCTAGTGCAGTGAGCACATTTCAAGGAAAATAGTTGTGGGCAACCACTATTGCCTGAGAAAGCTGCAATATCTCTAGAGGGGATTGCAGGGGTCTGTGGGACTGCCCCAGATAGCAGCTTTTCTCCGTGTGATCTATGACTGCTGCAGGAACATGCAGCCACAAAAATTGCTGAAACTGAGGCTGTTGGCCTGACAGCCCTTGACTCCCTAAGCTCCTACCCGATCCAATACACAAAGTGCCCACCACACGTTCATAGGCAGCTGCCTCTGCCCTGCGGTGGCACATTCAGGCCCAAGGTGAGCAGCAGCTGACCTTGCTACAATTGTGAACTTGTACAGGGACCCACCCAGACATCACTGACATGTAAACTGACACTGCAGTGGCAGGGGGAAATTTACTCAATAGACCCAGGAGACTCCTGGGGTCCTGCACAACCCAAACACATATTCCTAGAGGCCCTTCTAGATTCAGATACTTATGGGCAAATGACAGGCAGTGTAAGGCCTAGAGGAGCACTGGTCCCTCTGCTAAACTGCCATAGGTCAGGGACGGAGGATAACCGGACCACAGTCACAACAATGTCTTTCACTTACTTATAGATCCAGCACAGGCAACAACCATTGTGGATTGCTTTGTAGTTCCCGCCAGGTATCCCTGAGCAATAAAAGCAGCAACTGACCTAGGCCTACTGGAGAACCCCTCCCAAGGGACCACAAAACCAATGCATCCAGAGGCTGGCACCATACCATAATGGAGCAACTCCTGACTGGCTCCATTAGCAGTACACACAAAGGTTGGTTGCAACAAATACACAAGCATGCTAGGACAAATCTCACTCAGTGGGGTCAGTCTCCACATAGCAACTTTTACCTGTGGGTGCAGCCAATCCACAATTAGTCAGACTGAGTGCCAATCCCATCATACACTGATGTTCTAACAACAATAAAGGCTTGGTGAAAACAGAAGAACACACACAACCCACATGGAAATCACGTCCAAAGCCCCAACACAGAGGTCAAAGAGAGTGTGCACTGAGCCCACAGGGCACCTTCCACATTAGGCCATCTGGCCAAGCCTGAGAGACAAAAGAAAAATATTCCTGACACATAGAAATGAACACAGAGAGGCTAATAAATTAAAAAAAAGAAACATGCCACAAATAAAACAACTGAAGAAAAACTCCAGAAAATAGGTTAATGAAATGACGGCAAGCAGAGACAGAGTCAAAATAATGGTTATAAGGATGCTCAGAAAACTTATGGGGAAAATGGATGAGCACAATTGAGAACCTCAAGAGAGAGAAAGTAAACATAAAAAAGGGCCATCGAAACCATAAAAAAGAACCAGACAGAAATGAAGAATACAATAACTGAAATGACAAATACACTAGAACAATAGATCAAATGAGCAGAAGATTGAGTCAGAGAACTCGAAGACAAGGTGGCAGAATATACCCAATTAGAGAAAAGAGAAAAATAATTTTTTAAACATTAGGATAATTTAAGAGACCTCTAGGACAAGATTACGCATAATAATATCCAAATCATAGCAGTACCTGAAGAGGAAAAAACAGAGCAAGACATTGAGGATCTATTTAAAGAAATAATGACTGAAAACTTTCCTAACCTGGCAAAGGAATTAGACATACAAGTTCAGGAAGCAGAAAGAGTCCCAAACAAGAGGAATTCAAACAGATCCACCATAATTAAAGCGCCAAAGGTAAAAAACAAGAGAGAATCGTAAAAGCAGCAAGAGAACGACAGCTAGTTTCTTACAAGGTATCCCCAAAAGAATGTCAGCTGATTTTTCAATGGAAAATTTGCAGGCCAGAAGAAAATGGCAAGAAATATACAAAGATATGAAAAACAAAAATCTACAACTATCAATACTTTACCCAGCAAGGCTCTCAATTAAAATGGAGGTAAGATAAAGAGCTACCCAGACAGGAAAAAGCTTAAGGAATTCATCACCAAAAAGCCAATGTTGCAAGATATGTTAAAGAGGCTTCTGTAAAAAGATAAAATATTAAAAACATAAAAATAAAAATACAAGTAATAAAATAGCAGTAGCTATGTACCTATCAGTAATCACTTTAGATATAAGTGGATTAAATGCTCCTGTCAAACGACATAGGGTAATAGAATGGATAAGAAAACAAAACCCATGCATATGTTGTTTACAAGAGACCCACTTAAGATCAAATGACACTCACAGACTGAAAGTAAAGGGATGTAAAAGATATTTCATGCAAATGGAAATAAAAAAAGCCAGGGTAGCAACACTTATATCAGATAAAATGAACTTTAAAACAAAGTCTATAATGTGAGACAAAGAAGAATATTACATAATGATAAAGGAATTGATAGATCAAGAGGACGTAACCCTAGTAAAAATATACACACCCCAACATAGGAACACTACAAACATAAAGCAATTATTGACTGATATACTAATACACTCATAGTAGGAGACTTTAACACCCCAATGACACCAATGGACAGACCTTCCAGGCAAAGAATCAACAAAAAACAATGGGTCTAAAAGACACATTGAACAAGATGGATTTAATAGATATTTTCAGAGCATTTTACCAGAGCAGGAAAATATACATTCTTCTCAAGTGTACATGGAAGCTTTTACAAGAGAGACCACATGTTAGAACACAAATCAAGTCTCATTAAATTTAAAAAGGTTGAAATCATATCAACCATCTTCTGATCATAATAGTATGAAACTAGAAAACAGCTACAAGAAAAAAACTGGAAATACACAAACACATGAAGGCTAAATAACATGCTATTAAAAAATGAATAGGTTATTAATGAGATCATGGAATAAATCAAAACATACCTAGAGACAAATGAAAATTAAAACACAAAATTTATGGGACACAGCAAAAGCAATCCTAAGAGGAAAATACATCAAGGAAAATCTCAAAGAAACCTTACACTTAAATGAATAGCAAACAAAGCCAAAGTGAATAGAAGAAAGGAAATAATAAAGAAAGAGCAGAAATAAGTGAGAGTCTAGAAAAACAATACAAAAGATTAATGAATCTAAGAGCTGGTTCTTTGAAAGGATAAATAACATTTACAGATCTTTAGCCAGACTCATCCAGGAAAAAACAGAGAACTCAAATAAATAAATCAGAAACAAAAGAGAAGAAATAGCTATAGACTCCATAGAAATACAAAGAAACAGAAGAAAATATTATGAGCAATTATATGCCTATAAAATGGACATTCTGAAAGAAATGGACACATTTCTAGAGACAATCTCCCAAGACTGAGTGAAGAAGATACAGAAAATCTGAACTGACTGATTACCACCAGTTACATCAAATCAGTAATCAAAAACCTCCCAGAAAACAAAACACCTGGACCAGATAGCTCTAAAGGTGAATTTTACCAAATATTCAAAGTATTATCACCTATTCTTTTCAAACTATTCCAAAAAATTCAAGAAGAGGAAAAGTTCCCTAATTCTTTTTATGAGGCCACCATTACCTTGATTCCAAAACCAGGCAAAGACATTACAGAAAAAGAAAACTATAGTCTGATATCTCTTATGAACATTGATGCAAAAATCTTCAACAAAATATTAGCAAACTGAATTCAACAACATATTAAAAATATCATACACCATGACCAAGTTGGATTTATTCCTGGGATGCAAGGTTGGTTCAATATCCGCAAATCAATTAATGTGATACACCACGTTAACAAATTGAAATAAAAATTATACAATCATATCAATAGATGCAAAAAAAAAGCATTCGACAAAATCCAGCACTCATTTATGATAAAAACTCTCAGCAAAGTGGGAATAGAGGAAACATTCTTCAACATAAAAGGCCATATATGACAAACTTACAGCTAACATCATACTCAATGGGGAAAGGCTAAAAGCATTTTCCTTAAGATCAGGAACAAGACAAGGATGGCTACTTTCACCACTCCTCCTCGATATTGTATTAGAAATGTAGCTACAGCAACAGAACAAGAAAGAGAAATAAAAGGTATCCGAATTCAAAAGGGAAAAGTAACACTCTCATTATTTGCCAATGACATAATACTATATAGAGGGAACCCTAAAGATTCCACCAAAAATAGTTAGAACTGATCAGTTAATTCAGTGAAGTATCGGTTACAAAATAAATATTCAGAAGTTGGTGGAATTTTTATACACCAATAATGAACTTTCAGAAAGAGAAATTAAGAAAACAATCTCATCAACAATTGCATCAAAAAAATATAAAATATCTAGGAATCAAATTAACCAAGGAGGTAAAATACCTATTTTCAGAAAATTATAAGTCATTGAAAAAAAAAATTGAAGAAGATACAAATAAATGGAAGTATATACCCTATTCATAGGTAGAAAGAATCAACATTTTTAAAATGGCCATACTATCCAGAGCAATCTATAGATTCAATGCAAGCCCAATCAAAATACCAATGGCATTTTTCAGAGAGCTAGAATGAATAATTCTAAAATTTATATGGAACCATAAAAGATGCCAAGAAGCCACAGCAATCTTGAGAAAGAAAAACAAAGTCAGAGGTATCACACTACCTGATATCAAACTATCCTACAAGGCTACAGTAATCAAAACAGCATGGTACCAGCATTAAAAAGAAAAGAAAAAAAAAGATACATTATCAAAGGACAGGATAAAAAAACCCAGAAATAAATCCATGCCATACTCTCACTTAATATATGATGAAGGAGGCAAGAATATACAGTGGGGTAAAAGACAGTCTCTTTAATAAATGATGTTAGGAAAATTGGAGATACATGCGGAAAAAAAAAAAGAAAGAAATCGGACCACTTTCTTACCATATACAAGAATAGACTCAAATGGATTAAAGGCTAAATGTAAGACCTGAAACCATAAAACTTCTAGAAGAATATGTAGTCAGTAGACTCTCTGATACTACAAACAGTAATTATTTTTGGATATATCTCCCAGACAGGGGAATAAAATAAAAAATAAATAAATGAGACTACATTAAACTAAAAAGGTTTTTTACAGCAAAGGACACCATCAACAAACAAAAAGAAGACACTGACTAATTGGGAGAAGGTATTTGCTAATGACACATTATGATAAAGGTTAATATCCAAACATATAAAGAACTCAGACAACTTAACAACACAACAACACAACAAAAAAAACTACCCAATTAAAAAATAGGCAGAGAACCTGAACAGATATTTCTCTATAAAGAGGAAATAAAGATGGTCAATAGACATATGAAAAGATGCTCTAAGGTCATAATCACCAGAGAAATGCAAATTAAAACCACACTGAGATATTACCTCACACCTGTCAGAATGGTTATCATCAATAAATCAAAGAACAACAAGTGTTGGAGAGGATGTGGAGAAAAGGGAACCCTCATATATTGTTGGTGGGATTACAAATTGGTACAGCTGCTATGGAAAACAGTCTGGAGGTTTCTCAAAAAATTAAAAATGGATATACTCTTTGACTCAGCATTTGCACTTCTGGGTATTTATCCAAAGAAAACCAAAACAATAATTTACAACAATCTATGCACCCCAATATTCATGGCAGCACAATTTACAATAGCCAAGATAGGAAGCAACCTAAATGCCCATCATTAAACAATTGGTAAAGAAGTTATGGTTCATATATACAATGGAATATTACTTAGGCATTAAAAAATGAAACCTACCATTTGCAATGACTTGGATGGATCTAGAAGTTATTTTTTAATATTATTATTTATTATTATATGTGCCTACAGCCATAGGTCTTCCTAGGTGGTCTCCCAACCAAATACTAACTAGGCCCGACCCTGCTTAGCTTCCAAGATCAGACATGAGGCTTGTTCAGGTGTGGCATGGCCATAGACCATGGACTGTGACTCCACTGGGTGTGTGAATCCAGGACCTTCTGCATGTAAAGCAGACATGCTAACCACTACACTATGGAACTACATCTGACCTAGATGTTATTATCCTGAGTGAATTAAGTCAGACAGAGAAAAATACCATATGATTTCACTATATGTGGAATCTAAGGGGGAAAAAACACACTAATCAAAAACAGACTCTTAAATATAGTAGATAATTTGGTGACAGACAGAGGGGATGGAGGATTGGGGGGAGGGTTGGAGAAGGGATGAAAGGTTTAAGAAGTACAAATTAGTAGTTTATAGATGGCCACAGGGATGGGGAGCGTGGCATAGGGAAAGCAGTTAACATTAATATATTGGCTAGGTGGAAAATCAGAGGAGAGAAGAAGCAATTAAGGGGATTGTTTTATAAGCTATATAAATGTCTAACCAATGTACTGTATACTTGAAACTAATTAAAATAAATAAATATTTTAAAAAATAATACATTAAAATAATCAACAATAGATTAGATGAAGCAGAAGATGAATCTCTGATCTGAAAAAAACAAGATAGCAGAAAATACTCAATTAGAACTGCAAAAAAGAAAACAATGTAAAAAAAATAAAGTTAAATTAAAGTATTTCTGGGACAGCATCAGCGTACCAACATTCACATAACAAAAGTACAAGAAGGCAAAGGGAGCAAGAGATTGAAAACTTATTTATACAAATAATGACAGAAAACTTTCCTAAACTTGGGAAGACAATAGACATAGAAGTCCAAGAAGCAGAGTCACAAACGAGATGAACTCAAGAGGCCCACACCAAGAAACATTATAATTAAAATGCCAAAGGTTAAAGACAAAGAGTAGATGGTTTTTCCGAGGAGTTCTTACAAAACTTCAAGAAGTGATTACACGATTTCTTCCAGAGCACAAGGAATGAGTTACAGCTATATTCATTTTATCCATCAAACATAATTATTACACAAAACTGGACAAAAACAATGAAAATAGCAAACTGAATACAGCCAAGTGAAAGAAAAATTCTACAATAACAACTTCATGATCGTAGGATTTATCTCAAAAAAATAATCATTGTTTCAACGTCAAAGGAATTTCTCAGGCTGATGCACTGAACTACATGAAATTACATTATGTTTGACATGAAATAAGAGATAACAATCATGTTACTTCAATAAATTCTGAAAGAACTTTTGATATAATTTAACCCTTTTTCTTGTTTGTTTTTTTTTTTAATCAGCTGTTTAGATTTAAATGAAAATTTTCTTAACTCGGAAATTTTATCTCCCAAAAACCCTATAGCCAACTTTACACTGAATTATGTAAAACTAAAAACGACTGCTAGCAGTCATGATTCAAAATGTACCCTTGGGCCTGGCCAATGCTGTAAGGAAGAAATAGTTTTTGTCATTCTTGGTATACGATATGACCATCTAGCCAGGAAACACAAGAGAATTACTCGATCTATTATTAAAATTAGTAGAGCTCAACAAGGCAGAATCAACATTAATTAGAGAAATCAACATATTCTCTTAAACACTGTGACCTCGGGTTTTAAGTGATAGTAAATACAAAGCATGCACACAGTTGTCTGTAACACAAACATACAATTATCCTGTGCTAATATGATACCTTTGCCATTTATGTGAATATTTTATTTCCTTTGTTTTGTATATATTTGTTTCTATAGAATGGCCCTTTTGTTCGTCTGTGTGAGCCTGAAGGAATAAACCCAAGATGCTGCAAGCATGCCAAACAATCCCAGAACAAGTAGGAACTTAGAAAAAGAGCAGGAAGGACTGGTCAGCAGGGTCATTCTCACAAATTAAAGCAGAATATGGCTTAGATATTTTATCAATACGGTGATTGACTATAATAACTAAATAGAGAAATGATTCAGTGATGGTTTCTGAATCTCAAGAACAAAATAAACAAACCAAACAGAAGCAGACTCATAGATATAGAAAACAAACGTGATTGCCAGATGGAAGGGGGTTTGGGAGGCTGGGTGAAAAAGGTGAAGAGAGTAAGAAGTATAAATTGACAGTGACAAAATAGTCACAAGATGTAAAGTACAGCATAGGAAATATAGTCAATAATATTGTAACAATTATGTGTGGTGCCAGATGGGTACTAGACTAATGGAGGTGGAGGGTCAAGTAAGATTTAAAAGCACATAATTTGGGAAATAAACAATAAGTTTAAGGAAAAAAAGAGGAAGGAAGGAGAAGAGAAAAATGTGCTAAAAGTGCACTTAAAATATCTTCTTTGATGTAAGAAGTGCTTATCTTTGAAAGGAAAGATGTGATAGTTGATGAGTGACTCAAGATAGATTTCCTTCAGGGAAACAGCCAAGTCTGGTTCTGTAATTTAAAATTCTTATCAATAACTCAGATTCTATAACTTCAGCCAGTTGAAAGTAACTTTCTTTTATACCTATAAAGAGCACTGTAAATGTTGGAAGGATTGATTTTCCCCAAAAGTTGTTAGGAGGTATATTAAACAATAACATAAAAACAAATGTAATTAAGTAATATAGCTCTTGGTTAGGTCATCAAATGTGTTCTTAGCAGCTTTCTAAGGTGTACTTTATTTGAACACACCCATCACTTTGATATTTCTGAAACAAAGATGTGTCACTAGATTGCCCTCATACAGAAGATATCACAAACCCATCATAGTGGAGAAATCGTGCTTCTATGACTCTTTATTCTCCTTGAGTCAATTTCTGAGGATAATAATGAATACAATTAATCCAACTAAGCTTGAAGTTAAGCAGCGCTGGTCAGGGACCTCTGACCAAATATAATGCAGTCACTGGATTTCCCAGACATAATTCTAGGTCTCATCTGCCCAATTACTTTCTCAATAAAGGACTGATAACTATTATTATTATTTCTGATTTTTAAAGAACTAAAAACAATGCACAGATAGATAGTTGAGTTATAGACAAAAAAAGAGATTGTATATCTCCCCTTGACACAGAAGGTGACAAGGGACCCCCAAAGAAAACCTACTTTACTCTCTGCTCTCCTCCTCCCATTTAGTATCCAGTATCTATAGTCACCCACGCATGTCCTCTTGTTTCATTCTTCTAGGCCATGTGTGCAAATTAAAGGGTGCTCTCTCTGCCTGAAATCCTATAGTCCTCTGTCTGGTTCCCTCTCATCTTTTTACCCAGGCTCAGCTCGGGCAGGCACCACCTCTAGAAATCTGGAAATCTCTGTAGGTCCTTCAAGGCTTCCAGGACACCTGGCACCAAGTTATTCTTACACCTCCCACACTGATTAGCACTACCTAAGACTAAATATTCTCATCTACATGAGGACATGATGACCAAGAAACCATTCAAAGCAGAGGCCAGGTAGAATCTATTCTTAATCCACATCATCCCTGATTTACAAGAAGCACTCAGTGGTTTTTATTGATCTGAATTAAAACTGAAAAATAAATAAAAGTTGGTTTAAAAAAAAGAATCATTAGACTTATCTGTCTGTGTTAGCTACTTCTTACTCACTCTAAAATTTACCAAATTTTGTCAGTTGTTGGAGGTATTCCCAATTAATTTAAACATGGATGAAGTAAAAAGAACAGCAGGACTTGAAACATCCAATAATCAGACACATAGAAGGTACTTAATAATCTTCATCACTTGCTTCATTTCCTGCTCATGTAAATGGGAACTGCCCTCTCATGCATCACAGCATGTTCCAAATTACTGTCGAGCTCACTCTTCACTTCTTATGACCCACATTTTCTTCCTTATGTACTTGAATCCCCTGGCTCAAATCTTCCCAGATTATCTCCTTCTAAATCCTTATTTCTGATCATGAATTCTGATTATTCTCTCTGACTTACTTAATTCTTCTCCATGGTCAGTTCTGGGCTCTGTTCTGTCTTCTGATTTTAGCATGAGGTCCCAGCCTCAAGAAGTTTTATCTACAGAGTAAAAGAGAAAATTTCTACTGCAAATGAGAAGGAAAATTTGGATAGAGAAGACTCTTTAAGTAATGTAGTCAGCACTACTTTCCCTCAAAGAAGGTAGTGAAAAGTGTTAGCAGGTTTTGATTACTGAAGTGAGAGATGGGGCTACATAAAAGACAGAAAACAGTAAATACTTGTCAATAAATAAACAGATTCAGAGGCACCAGCTGATGTTGCACATCACTATGGACCACTATAGTCTTTCCAGCTAAAGAATCCGCAGCAGCAGGGTGATAATATCCAACAAATATGTACAAGCATTTGCCTTGACCTTCAACCTCCCATTTACCCTGTGTATGCATTTCGAACAATATGAAGAACTATATGCACCATGTCAGTTGTTGCAGCATTATTTGACTTTTCAAAATGTTAATTTGAAACCACCTAAGCATAAATATAGGCAGACTAGTGGAGCAAACTATGTTACTACATATTTGGAGTAGCATGAAACTATGGAACAGATTTCCAGAAGATATTGCAAAGTTTTTTTTTTTTGAAAAATATCATATGTATATACTACCTTTTGGTAAAACATAAGGAGACATAAGAAAACATGCCTGTATCTTCTTATCTTGAGAAATACAGAAAGGATTAAACTAGAAAAATTATGTTAGTTATCAAACAAAGGGTTGGTAGGAACGAGACAGGAGGGTATGAAGTGACTTCTCAGTAGACTTTTTGCACAATTTATACTTTTAGGAACTTCTTAATGGTCTTAATATTCAAAAAAATAAATTAAAGTATTGAAAATATGATGGGAGAATCTAAAGGCAAAAGCAAACTGAAACAAAGGAATGTTGTGTTTCAAATGAATGTCATAACCATACTGAAGAAGAAAAACAGAGAATTCATCTAAGTAACTTATCTACAAGATATGCCAACACAAACTCTCAGTCTTGGATGAGATGGGAAATGAGAATGGCAAAAAAAAACACTAATCTCTTTTCAGTAGATTTTTGTATAAGGTATAGGACGAGCTCTTCTGAAATAATATTAGATATTCTATAGAATTGAGCAAATTAAAAAATGTGTTGAAGTAAATAGGAAGAAGGGAAAAGCATAAAAAATGATCGTAGGGAGTAAGACAGAAACTTTTGAGGACTGTTTGGATTTAGAGGTTTTTGTTATAAATTCATGATTTCTAAAATTACTGTGTGAGTTTGGAGAAAACATGACAGAGTGAGAGACGTCCCCATATCTCTCTCCTTGAAACAACAATAGCTGAGCATCTACTAAAACTCTACAAAAATGTCCAAACCACACACTAGTACATCTGAGCTCATAAGAGCTACCCAAAAGTCAGAACCCCAGGAAGCTGGTGGTGGACTGGGAGAAACAAAGAAGCTGCTTCTCACACAGGAGGAGCTCCTTGTAGGAGGAGAGAGGGGGAGGAAAACGTGCTGTGAGTTCCCTGAACAGGGCTTACCTGGGAAAGCTGTGAGATCCACATGGCTGGAGACAAGCCAGACTTTAGAACATAGAGCAAGAAGCAAACACAGTAGAGATTGATTTTTACCAGCCATGGTTGAAGGCTTAGCCCTGGTCCCCAACCCCAACCAGAGGGCCCCTCCTCCCATATCCTCCAACCAAACACAGTGGAGCCCCAGGGGAATCTGAGCAAATGCTGCCCAGATGTCACTAACACTGAAAGAAACTGAGACTGAGAGTAGGCATGATTAACATCTATATGGAAAAAAAGGCACTATTAAAGCTTTATACCAAAGCAGGATCCAAGATACTTAGATGCCACCTACTGAAAACCAAAGGAAAAGTGCCTTCTTTGCAAACAGCCTAGAGTGAGACTTTTATATATAAATCTTTTTCAGGAAAAAAGCTGGATACACTGCCATTAATGCCCAGGTCAAAAAAAAAAAAAAATAGGCCATTAAACACCATGAACAATCAAGGTGACAAGGTATCTCAGAAAGAAAGAGAAAAATCTCCAGAAATAGTTTACAGACATAGATATATGTAACTTAAATGATAGAGAGTACAGGATGGTACTTCTGAAAAAACTCAGCAAGTTATGAAACCACTCATATCAACAATTTCAGGATTTGAAAAAAATACTTAGATGAGCAGAGGCAAGGAGATTGAAATTCTCAAAGAAACCAGAATAGATCTTCTGGAGACAAAAAACAAACAAACAAACAAACAAAAACCAAAAAACAAACACACACACACACTGGAAGAGTTAAAAAATGAAATAGTAATCTTGGGAAATAAAATCGACCAATAGAGGAAAGGATCAGTGACACTGAAGACAGAAATGTAGAAATAATCAGAGGAAGATGAGAAACTGAAGAATGAAAAATAATGAAAGAGAAATTCAAGGACTAGCTGATACCACCAGGAGAGGAAATATAAGTATTGGCATTCTTAAAGTGAGAAAAAGGAACAAGAATTAGAAAACATTTCAGAGAAATAGTTGATGATAATTTCCCATATCTAAGGAATGAGCTGGAGTGTGGAATATTCAAGAAGTCAACAGAACACTGAATTATCTCAACACCGAAAAGGCCTTCACAAGACACATTGTATTAAAATTATCGAAAATCAACAACAAAGAAAGAATTCTCAGGGCAGTCAGGGAAAAGAAGATGGTAACTTATAAAGGAAAACCCATTAGATTATTGTAGGACTTTTCAGCAAACCTTACAAGCAAGAAAGGAGCAAAATCAATATTTAAATATTAAGTGAAAGGAACTACCATCCAAGAGTAATGTATCCATCTAAGCTTTCCTTTAGATGTGAAGAGAGAAGTAAAGAACTTTCTACACATAAAAATACTGAGAAAATCTCCACTATAAGGCTGACATTACAGGAAATACTAAAGGGGTGCTCACCTAAAACAAAATGACAAAAAAAAGTAAAACAAACAAACAAAGAACATAATTAGGAGTAAGGCAACTAGCAGGCAGATAGAAGCAGAGGAGTATAACCCATCCTAAGAACACAGCATTGTAAGCTTAAACAATAAAAAAAAGAATTGCTATAGCAAGATAGTAATGAACGTTCAGCATACATAGGAACAAATTGAGACAATGATGACTGAAAAGGGGAGGATTCAAAGATCCAAATTCACAAAGGGGAATGGAGATAAGGCACATGCAGAAGAAAATGGATGACAGCATATATATATATATATATATATATATATATATTATATATATATTACATTACACCACACACCACACACACAACCTATCCTTACATATTCATAATGGTAACCACATGCCAAAGATTCAGAACCAAAGTATATAACATAAAAGAAGAAAGACCAGAGGGAAAACCACACAAAATGCAACCTAAATACAGAAAACGACACACAAAGTAAAGGAAACAATGGAAACACCAAGCTACCAGAAAGCAAAAGATAAATGGCTATATAAGGCCTCATATTTTAATAATCACCCTAAATGTAAATGGACTGAACTCACAAATAAAATTAAAAAAAAAAAAACAGAGTTGCAGATTAGATTTAAAAAAAAAAAAAATCTATGCTGCCTCCAGAAGATACATAGCTCCAAGACAATATAGACTCAAAGTGAAAGAATGGAAAATGATATTTCAGCAAGTGGCATTCAGAGAAAGGCAGAGTATATGGACTAATATCAGACAAAATTAGACTTTGAAATAATAAAGATAAAGAAAGATACTGAGGAACATTTCATAATATAAAGGGAATCATGCACCAAGAAGATATAACACCTACTAATATCTATGTTCCAATTAGGGAGCCCTGAAATATGTAAAGCAATTACTAACAGAACTAAATGGAGAAAACAAACAAAAACTATCATTTTAGGGGACCTAACTACACCACTGTCGAATATGGGAGATGCATCCAAACAGAAAATTTAAGTAAGATAACATCATTAAATGACACATTAGACCCAACTGAAGATATTTGACATTTCAGAGCCTTCCATCCCAGAACAGCTGATTTAGACATTCCTCTCTAGTGCATATGGAACATTCTCAAGGATTGACTCCATTACTGGGACATAGAGATAGCCTCAATAAATATATAGATGGTCGAACATCATACAACCATATTCTCGGGTCATAATGCTTTGAAACTGGAGATCAACTGTAAAAAAGAGAGCGAGAAGAATCCAACAATATATGGATATTAAACAACATGCTACCAAAGAATAACTGGGTCAGAGAAGAAATAAAAAGAGAGGTCAAGAGATACCTAGAAAGAAAAAATGATAACGATAATACAACATATCAAAAAACTTTCGAACACTGCAAAAGCAATCGTAAGAGGAAGTTTCATATTCATTACATTGCTTATCTCTAAAAACAAGAATAAGCCCCAATAAACAACCTATATTTCATCTTAAAAAACTAGAAAGGAAGAAACAAATGAAGCTTAAAGTTAGCTAGAGGGAAGAAATTATAAAATTAGAGCATAAATAAATAAAATGAAAACATGGAAAAAAAAAACAATACAAAAAATATATGCAACAAAAACTGGTTCCTTGAGAAGTGTTAATAAAATTGACAAAGCCCTGGCTAGACTCACTAAAGTAAAAAGAGAAAGACACAAAATAAACAAAATCAGGAATGAAAGAGGGGAAAATTATGACTGACATCGCAGAAATACAAAGGATCATGCAAGGATACTATGAAAAAGTATTCTTTTTTATAACATTTAATTTTAAAAACCTAGAAGAAATGACCAGTACTTAGAAAAGTACAACCTTCCTAGGCTGAGTCAAGAAGATCTGGAAAACCTAAATGAGACTGATCAGCAGTATGGAAATGGAAACACATCACCAAAAAAGTAAAAGTCCAGGACCAGATGGCTTCACCAGTGAATTCCACCAAACATTCAAATATTTAATACCTATTCTCCTCAAAACTCTTTCCAAAAAAAAAAAAAGAATCAAAGAGGAGGCAATAATTCCCAACTCATTTGAGGCCAGTATTACTCTGATACTAAAAACCTGGTAAGGATAATAGAAAAAAGAAAATTCTCTCATGAACAGAGATGCAAAAAATCATAAATAAAATACTAGTGAACATTATTAAAAAGATTATGCACCACGATCAAGTGGGGCTTTATCCTAGGGCACAGGGATGGTTCAACATATGCAAATCGATTAATGTGATACATCACATAAAACAAATTAAAAAATAAGAATCATAGGATCACATCATAGATGCAGAAAAGCCTTTCGACAAGATACAGCATTCATTTATGATCAAAACACTTAACAAACATTGGTTAGAAGGAAGTACCTTAACATAATAAAGGCATATATGACCAACCATCAGCCAACATTGTACTTAATGTGGAAAAACTAAAAATTTACCTTCTAACATTAGGAACAAGGCAAGGCTGTCCACCATCACCACTGTTATTCAATATAATATTGGAATGTCCTCACAAGTGCAATCAGGCAAGAGAAAATATAAATGGAATTCAAAACAGAAAACGAAGAAGTCAAACTTCACTATTTTGCAGATGACATCATTCTCTATATAGAAAACCCTAAAAGTTTCCCCAAGAGCACTACTAGAAATAATAAGCAAATACAGTAAAGTCTCTGGATCCAAAATCAATGTTTAAAAATCCACAGCATTCCTATACTCTAATAATGAAGTGTCAGAAAAAGAAGTAAGAAAAATAATTCCTTTTGCAATTGCACCAAAAAGAATAAAATACCTAGGAATAAATTTAATGAAACATGTGAAGACCTATAATAATAAAAACTACAAAATCCTACTAAAAGAAATCGAAGAAGGTACAAAGAAATGGAAAGATATTCCATGTTCTTGGATTAGTAGAATCAACATAGTTAAATGACCAGTTACTAAAGCATTATACAGATTTAATACAATACCCATCGAAAGCCCGTGGCATTTTTTTTAAAGAATAGAACTAAAATCATCAATTTTGTATGGAAGCACAAAATACCCAGAATTACCAAAACCATCCTTAGAAAAAAGAATGAGCTGGAGGCATCAATTTGCCCGACTTCGGAATTATACTACAAAACAACAGTAATCAAAATAGTGTTGTATTGGCAGCAAAACAGACCACGGAATAGAGGAACAGAATCAGGAGTGCAGAAGTAAACACATATTTATATGGGAAATAATTTTAAACAAAAAATCCAAAAGCATACAGTGGAGAAAGGAAGGTCTCTTAATAAATGATGCTGGGAAAACTGGAAGGCCACCTGCAAAAGGGTGACACTAGATTGTTGTATATCACCATACACCCAAAATTAACTCGAAATGGGTTAAGGACCTGAATATAAAACAGAATTGACAAAATGCATAGAAGAAAACATAGGAACTAAACTGAAGGACCTTGGACCTTAAAGGGATTTTTATGAATTTTACCTCAAATGGCAAGAGAAGTAAAAGCTAAAATAAATCAATGAGGCTACATCAAACTAAAAACTTCTGCTCAGCAAAAGAAATCATCACAAGGTAAAAAGACAACCACCTGATTTGGAAAATATTTTTGCAAGAAATACCTCTGATAAGGCCTAATATCCAAAATATAAGAACTCATATGACTTAATAAAGCAAAGAAAAAAAATGATTCAATCAAAAAATGGGCAGAGGACCTGAACAGACACTTCTCCCTAGAGGACATAAACAAATGGCCAACAAATATAGGAAAAGATGCTCAACATCACTATCTATTAGAGAATGCAAAACAAAAACACAATGAGACACCATCTCACACCGTTAGAATAGCTATAATCACAGGACAAGTAATAACAATGTTGGAGAGATGAGGAGAAAAAGGAACCCTCATACACTGCTGGTGGGACTGAAAATTGGTACAGCCACTATGGGAAACAGTATGGACGTTTTCCTCAAAAAACTAAGAATTGATCTACCATATGATCCAGCAAATCCCTCTACTGGGTAATTACCCCAAAGACTTAAACACCTATATTGTGAAAAGATATTTGCACGAGCAATGTTCAAAGCAGCATTATTCATAGTGGCCAGAACATGGAAACACTGAAATGCCCTACAACAGATAATTGTAAAGAAGCTGTGTGTAGACATATACAAAAGAATATTACTCAGCCATAAGAGATGAAATACTGCCATTTGTGACAATATGGATGGACCTTGAGATAATCTTGCTAAGCGAAATAAGCCAGACAGAAAAAGTTGACAACCACATACTACCATTTATATGTGGGATATAAACCTAAATGCAACAAATGAACATAACAAACAAACAGAGACTCATGAACATGAACAATGAACTAGTGGTTACCAGATGGTAGAGAGGAAGTGGGATGTAGACAGGGTAAAGTGGTTCAAATATTTTGTGACAAAAGAAACCTAAACTGTGGGAGTGAACATACGGTGTAAATATATTTATGTCTTACTTTTAAAGTGTACAGCTAAAACTTATTGGATTTCATTAACCAATGCCACCATAAAAATGATTAATTAATCAATCAATGGTTAAAATTAATTAATTAAAATACATGTATGTATACATGCATGTGTTTGTATGTGTAGATGTGCATGCAGATATGTGTTCATGCGTGTGTTTGAGTATATATGTCTATATGTGCATATAGATGCATGTATGTAACATGCTTGATTTTCTTAAAGCAAAGACCCAAACCTTCCTCCTACATAGCAATGAGTACAACTAGCTTCCAGATATTGGTCTTGAGTCTAGTAATCACCAGTGAGGACACAGTGCACAACATGCATATGTGGAATCTAAAGAATGATACCTGAGAGGACACAACATCATATTTGCAGCATTCTGTTTGAGAATGTGAAACTAGATTCCAATTACAAGGAAACATACATACATACAAAATGAGGACCATCTTATTTAAAAGAATAGAGGAGGCTATGTTCTTTATAATTGTCAGTGTAGCACACACAAAGGAAGGCTGTGGAAATGTCCTGGACATAACCATTAAATGCTATATGTGATCCTGGCTTGGTCCTTAATTCATGGTTAGAAAATGCCACAAAAAGTTATTGATCCAACTTTACAAAATTGGAATATGGAGAATAAATTAGATAAAAGCATTGCATGAGTGTTAAATCTGTTAAAGTTAATAAGTTCATTGTGTTTATGTACAGGATGTCTATATTTTTATAAAATAATGAAGTGTTTAAGATTAAAGGAAAATGGTATGTGCAAATTATTCTCTATTTGTTCAGAAAAATAAAGTATATCTAAATATGTAGAGAGAGAAAAAAAGAAGAGGAAGAAGAAGAAGGAGGAGGAGAAGGAAAAGAAGGAGAGGGGAGAAAGAAGAAGACGACGAAGGAAAATAAGAATATGAAAACAAGAACAGGAAGAAGGAGGAGAGAGGAGATGTACAAACAATAATAAACAAATCTGGGTAATGGGTATATGGGCATTCTTTTTAAAAACTAATTAATTAATTAATTTAAAAGATTATTTAAATTATTTTCCCACATCTACCTCCCCTTTTTCCTTCCCCCTCTCCTCTGGAAGAGAATATTTTTAAAGAAATAAACAGTTATGATCGAATGAGTTTCAAAAATCAAAGCTGTGGGTTAAAGGTTATTCCTTCATCTATTCATTTTTAAAAATAAATTTATTTATTAAAATTAGTTTTGAGTATACATTACATTGGTTAGACATCTATATTGTTCATTAAATGATTCACCCAATGCTCCCTCCCTCCCCAGGTCCTCCACTCAGCCATCATATTAAGGCCAACTGCATTCCCTGTGCCATGCTCCCCATCCTTGTGCCCAACTATCAACTACTAATTTGTACTTCTTTAATCCTTAACCCCATTCTCCCAGTCCTTCCCCCAAATCCCCTCCCTCTGTCTGTCACCAAATTGTCCACTATATTTGTGAATCTGTTTTTGCTTAGTTTGCTCTTTTTGTTCTTTAGATTCCACATATAAGTGAAATCATATGGTATTTATCTTTCTCTGCTGACTTATTCACTCAGCATAATAACTCTAGGTCAATCCATGTCATTGAAAATGGTAGGATTTCATTTTTTTAATGGCTGAGTAATATTCCATTGTATATATAAACCATAATTTCTTTATCCAATCATCTGTTGATGAGCATTTAGGTTGATTCCATATCTTGGCTATTGTAAATTGTGCTGCCATGACTATTAAAGTGCATAGATCTTTACAAATTATTGTTTTGGTTTTCTTTGGATAAATATCAAAGTGCAATTGCTGGGTCAAAAGGTAAATCCATTTTTTAATTTTTTGAGAACCTCCAGACTGTTTTCCATAGCGGTGTGTACCAATTTGCAGTCCCAGAAACAATGTATAAGGGTTCTCTTTTCTCAGCATCCTCACCAATACTTGCTATATTTTGGATTTATTGATATAGCCATTCTGACAGGTGTGAGGTGATATCTCATAGTGCTTTAAATTTGCATTTCTCTGATGATTAGCACCTTGAGCATCTTTTCATATGTCTGTTAGCCATCTGTATTTTCTCTTTGGAGAAGTATCTGTTCAGGTCTTCTGCCCATTTTTTTAATTGGATTGCTTTTTTTATTGTTGAGTTGTATAAGTTCTTTATAAATTTTGGATATTAACCCTTTATCAGATGTATCATTAGTGAATATCTTCTCCCAATTAATCAGTTGTCTTTTTGTTTTGTTTTGTTGATGGTTTCCTTTTGTACCTTGTACAAAAACTTTTTAGTTTGATGTAGTCCCATTCATTTATTTTTTCTTTTGTTTCCCTTGCCCAAGGAGACAATCTGAAAAGAAATTCCTGTTAGTAATATCAGAGAGTTATCACCTATATTTTTCTTCTAAAAGTTTAATGGTTTTTTGTCTTACAATTTAAGTCTTTAACTATTTTGAGTATATTCTTGTATGTGTAAGAAGATGGTCCAGCTTCTTTTTCTTTGCATGTATCTGTCCAATTTTCCCAACACCATTTATTGAAGAGACTGTCTTTACTCCATTGTAATCTTACCTCTTTGTCATATATTAAGTAGCATATAGCGTGGATTTATTTCTGGGCTCTCTATTCTGTTCCATTGATCATGTATATGTTTTTATGCCAGTACCATGCTGTTTTGATTACTGTACCTTGTAGTATAGTTTGATATCAGGTAGTGTGATACCTCCAACTTTGTTCTTCTTTCTCAAGATGCCATGGCATTTAGGTTTTTTATGGCTCCATATAATTTTTAGGATTTTTTTTAGCTCTCTGAAAAATGCCATTGGTATTTTGAAGGATTGCATTGAATCTATAGATTGCTTTGGGTAGTATGGCCATTTTAACAATGTTGATTCTTCCTACCCATGAACAGGGTATATGCTTCATTTATTTGTATCTTCTTCAATTTCTTTTTTCAATGACATAATTTTCTGAAAACAGTTTCTACCTTCTTGGTTAATTTGATTCCAGGTATTTTACAGTTTTGACACAATTGTAAATGGATTGTTTCTTAATTTCTGAAAGTTCATCATTGTTGTATAAAAATGCACTGACTCTGAATATTTATTTCATAATCTGCTACTTACTGGATTCATTGATCAGTTCTAACAGTTTTTTGGTGGAATCTTTAGGGTTCTCTATATATAGAATCATGTCATTGGCAAATAATGAGAGCTTTACTTCTTCCTTTCCAATTCACCTTTTATTTCTCTTTCTTGTCTTATTGCTGTGGCTAAGATTTCCAATACAATGTTGAAGAGGAGTGGTGAAAGTGGGCATCCTTGTCTTGTTACCTGATCTTAAGAAAAATTTTTAGCCTTTCCCCATTAAGTATGATGTTAGCTGCAGGTTGCTCATATATGGCCTTTATTATGTTGAGGTATGTTTCCTGTATTTCCACTTTGCTGAGAATTTTTATCATAAATGGATGCTGGATTTTGTCAAACTGCTTTTTCTACCTCTATTGGTATGATCATATGGTTTTTACTTTTGATTTGTTAATGTGGTGTATCACATTAATTGATTTGCAAATATTGAACCAAACTTATCCCAGAAATAAACCTAACTTGTTCATGGTGTATGACATTTTTAATGTATTGCTGAATTCGCTTTTACTAATGTTTTGTTGAGGATTTTTGCATTAATATTCAAAAGATTTATTGGCTTATAGTTTTCTTTTTCTGTTATGTTTTTGCCTGGTTTTGGAATCAAGGTAATGATGGCCTCATAAAAGGAATTAGGGAGCCTTTCTCTTCTTGAATTTTTTTGGAATAGTTTGAAAAGAATAGGTGATAATTCTTTGAATGTTTGGTAAAATTCACCTTTAGAGCCATCTGCTCCAGAACTTCTGTTTTGGGAGAGTTTTTGATTACTGATGAGATGTAATTGGTGATAATCAGTCAGTTCAGATTTTCTATACCTTATTCACTCAGTCTTGGGAGATTGCATGTTTCTAGAAATGTGTCCATTTCTTCCAGATTGTCCAATTTGTTGGCTTATAATTGCTCATAGTATTTTTATGGTCATCGTATTTCTGTGGAGTCTGTGGTTTTTTCTCCTCATTCATTTCTGGTTTTATTTATTTGAGTCTTCTCTCTTATGGCCTTGATGAATCTGGCAAAGGTCTGTCAATTTTGTTTATCCTTTCAAAAAACCATCTTAATTTTATTAATCTTTTGTGTTCTTTTTCTAGACTCTATTTCATTTATTTCCTTTCTGATCTTTATTATTTTCTTCCTTCTATTCACTTTGAACTTATTTGCTGTTCTTTTCTAGTTCTTTTAATTGTAAGGTTAAATTGTTTATTTGAGCTTTTCTTTGTTTCTTGAGGTAGGCTTGTATTGCTATGAATTTCTCTCTTAGGATTGCTTTTACCATGTCTCATAAATTTTGAGTCATTGTGTTTCATTTTCATTTGTTTCTAGATACCTTTTGATTTCTTCCTTGATCTCATTAATAACCCATTCATTGTTTAGTAGCATGTTATTTAGCCTCCATATGCTTATGTATTTTCCAGTTTTTTTTCTTGTAGTTGATTTCTTGTTTCACACATTGTGATCAGAGAAGATGGCTGATATGATTTCAATCTTAAATTACTAAGACTTGATTTGCATACTAACCTGCAGTCTATCCTATAAAGTGTTCCATGTGCACTTGAAAAGAGCATGTATTTTGCTGCTTTGGGGTAAAATGGTCTAAAATATCTATTAAGTCCATCTGTTCTAGTGTATCTTTTAGGCCCATTGTTTCCTTGCTGATTCTTTGCCTGAAAGATCTGTTCATTGGTGTCAATGGGGTGTTAAAGTCTTCTACTATGAGTGTATACATTGATCTCTCCTTTTATGTTGGTCAATAATTGCTTTATATATGTAGGTGCATCTTTGTTGGGTGCATATGTGTTTACTAGGGTTATGTCCTTGATTTATTGATCCCTTTATTATTATGTGATGTCTTTTTAAAATCTCTTATTATAGCTTTTGTTTTAAAGTCTATTTTATCTGATATAATTATTGCTACCCAGCTTCTTTTTTTCATTTCTGTTTGTGTGAAATATCTTTTTCCATCCTTTTACTTTCAGTCTGTGATGTTGTTTGTTGAAGTGGGTCTCTTGTAGATAGCATATGCATAACTCTTGTTTTGTTATCCATTTGGTTACCCTATGTCTTTTGATTGGAGCATTTAATCTATTACATTTAAAAGTGATTACTGATAGGTACATGTTACTGTCATTTTATTCATATTTATTATTTCTATTTTCTTTTTTATACCTTCTCTTTACAGAAGACCCTTTAACATTTCTTGTAATGCTGGCTTATTAGTGATGAATTCCTTAAGCTTTTTCTGTCTGGGAAGCTCTTTATATCACCTTCCATTTTAATCAAGTGCTTTGCTGGGTAGAGTATCCATAGTTGTAGATTCTTGTTTTTCATAACTTTGAATATTTCTTGCCATTTCCTTCTGGCCTGCAAAGTTTCCATTGAAAAGTCAGCAGACATTTTTATGGGAGTACCCTTGTAAGTAACCAGCTTCCTTTCTCTTGCTATTTAAAATTCTTTCTTTGTCTTTGACCTTTAGGTTTTTAATTATGTATGATGTGTCTTGGTATAGGTCTGTTTGAATTCCTCTGATTTGTCACTCTTTGCTCTTCCTGAACTTGTATATCTAATTCCTTTGCCAGGTTAGGGAAGTTTTCTGTCATTATTTCTTCAAATGGAGTCTCAATCCCTTGTTCTCTTCCTCTCAGGTACTCCTATGATTCAGATATTTTTACACTTCATGTATCCAGAGGTCTCTTAAAACTATCCTCATTTTTAAAAATTACTTTTTCTTTTTGTTGTTCAGCTACCTTGTCTTCCAATTCACTGATTTGATCTTCTGCTTCATCCAATCTACTGTTGAATTCTTCTAGTGTATTCTTCACTTCAATTATTGTATTCCTCATTTCTGCCTGGTTCTTTTTTATGGTTTCTATTTCCTTTTTAAATGCTTACTCTCTATATTAAGGTTCTCATTGTGCTCATCTATTCTCCCCATAAGTTCATTGAGCATCATTATAACCATTATTCTGAACTCTGTCTCTTTTAGGTTACTCGCCTCCATTCCATTTAGCTATTTTTTGGAGTTTTCTCCAGTTTTTTCATTTGTGGCATGTTTCTGTTTTCTCATTTTATTAGCCTCTGTGTTCATTTCTATGTGTTAGAATTATTTGTTTCATCTCTCAGCCTTGGCCAGAAGGCCTAATGTGGAGCTGTCCTGTGGCCCAGTGGTGCACCACTCTCTCTGATCCCTTGTACCAGAAGCTCCAGATGTGACCTCTGTATGGGTTGTGTGTGATCATCTGTTGTTGCCAAGCCTTTATTGTTGTTAGTAGATCAGTGGGTGGATTAACATACAGGTTGACAATTGTATTAACTGGCTGCACCCTCAGGATGAGAGTTGCTGTGTGGGAGCTGAACCCACTGAGTGGGATTGCCCTAGCAGGCTTCTATATTTGTTGCAACCACCCTTTGTGTGTATCACCACTGAATCTAGTCAGGATTTGCTCCATTGTGGTCGGTGCCAGCCTCCAGATGCATTGGTTTTGTGGCCCCTTGGTAGGGGCTCCCCCATATGCCAAGCTCAGCCTCTGCTTTTGATTGCTCAGCACTACCCAGTGAGAACTACAAATTGATCTGCTGATGGTTGTTGTCTATGCTGGATCTACAGGTAAATGGAAAAGACAAGTGTGTAGGCAGCTCGGGGTTATCCCCCATCCTTGACCTATGGCAGTTAGCAGAGGGACCAGTGCTCCTCAAGGCCTGATACTGCCATCATATGCCTGTAAGTCTCTGAAACTGGATGAGCCTCTGGGTAAATATGTGTCGGTGGCACAGGATCCTGGGAGTCTTCTGGGTCTATTAAGTAAATTTCTTCCTGCCACTGCAGTATCAGTTTATGTGTTGTCTCGTGGCTCACTGTACAAGTTTCCACTCACAGCAAAGTCAACTGCTGCCCACCCTGGGCCTAAATGCACTATTCCAGAGCAGGGGAAAATGCCTATCGATGTGCAGTGGGCACTTTGTGTACTGATGGAGCAGGAGCTCAAGGAGTTGAGGGCCATTAGGCCAATACAGACTCTTGCAATCCCTTAAGAGATTTTGTAGCTCATACAGGCAGCAGTGGTCTGTCCACAACTGTTTTATTCGAAATGCACTCACTGTGCTAGCCAAGGTCTGTTGCTTGAGCTAACTGCCAACCCCAGAGCCAAGCAGGGCACAAGAAGCCACTTGTCAATGGGCTGCAAGTACTTCGTGGCTTGGGTGAAGTGAGATCTCAGGGAGACAAGGTCAGTTTGACCAATACAGCCTCAATTTTGCTGCAGCTTTCTGTGCCTGGGTGTTCCCACTGTAGACACAGATCACAGTGAGTCCAACTGCTCTCAGGGGTGTTCCCACAGGCATCTGTGCTCCCCAGACACAATATTGCAACTCTTAGAGGCAGCAGAGTTCTGCCTGCTGTTGACTTCCATGCAGTGCCCACCCTATGCCAGCGAAAGTTTGTTGCCTGTATGGATTAGGAGATAAAGGAGGGAAGAACAGGGCTGTGGAAGTTCACTGTCAATGGGCTCCCTGCGCAATTTGGGTAGGGTAAGGTGGGGTCTCAGAGAACAACAGCAGTCAGATCAATTCAGCCTCAGTCTTGCTGCAAATTTGTTAACTGTTGTGAATTCCTACAGAAGGCCCAGCTCACAGTAAGACCAGCTGCTTGCTGTCTGGGACTAGCACACAGGTCACCGATCTGCCAAAGTTCATGTTGGCAGCAGCGATCTGCCTGACCCTATCTCTGAAATGTGGCTCACAGCAACTGGCTGCTGCTGCTGGGATTAGAAACACTGCTCTCAGACCAGAGGGTCTGCATAGTCAAGCTGGTAAGGTATGTGATTGCCCAGTAGGGGATCTTGACTAAGGCACAATGGTGGCTGCCTTTCCAGACCTCGTTCAGACACCAGGCTTGGAGACCTTTTCAGAATAAATCCCATGTGAGTCTCTGACCCATCGCCGGCATCCTGGATCAGCATCTGCCAGTCAGAAAGCCTTGCCCCGGTCCTTCAAAGGCACATCTAGGGGTTCAGTTGCCTTCCATCTCACTCAGATGGCCAGGATCCCCTTTAGTTTCTATAGTCAGAATTATTGGAATCTCCCTCTTCCTTGGGCTGGGACCCTGTGCTAGAGAGCCTCCAGATAAGACCAGGAACCCTCTCTCTCAGGAGAGCCTCGTCAGCCTCACCCTCCCTCGGGTGATCCTCCACCACCTGTGGGTGCAGGTCCAGCCCTATCCGTAACTTCATCCCTCCTAGTGGCTTCGATGTAGCACTTTATATTATCTGTTATGGGTGTTGTGACCAGCGGGACTTCAGGTAATTGATTCTCCACGTTGGTTATTATATAGTTTGCTTGTAATTTCAATGTGGACCTGGGAAGAGACGAACCCTGCTTTTACCTAGTCCACTATCTTCCTCCAAACCTTGGCATTCTTTGTATTATTCTTATTTTTGCCACTTTTCTAAAGTTTAACTAATTTCCAAATAAAGGAAAACAGAGAGAAATCTATGAAGATTTTTTTTTTTTGGCCACAGATTCTACTTTCTAAAAACTCTCTTTATAAACATTAATAGCCACCACTTGCTGTGTGACTGCTATGTACTAGGCCCCTAAACTAGGAATTATACACATTTTTTCATAGTTATAAAACCATGTAATGCTGGCTCCTATTTTCTGCACTATTTTAATACCTTTGTATGATTTTCAATTTCTAGAACAACTATAGTTATTTATAAGCTTTGCTTTAAGAACTTAATTCTAATCTAACAGATAATGTAGATGTCCCCAACCTATTAAATTAATAGAAGTATTGCACTTATTATTTGATTATTCTTGATAAGCTCCAATAGATAACAATAGAGTGAGACTATTTCCCTTCTGCTATCCACAACACAACTTCTAAGCCTGTATCAAGCATTATTTTTTTCTAAATCTTCTATTTTAACAGTACACATTGAAAACTCAGAGACAACAATGTTTTCTACTCACGGCTTTCTCTCTAATCTCCAGAAAGTTATTAGACACTCTATCAGTAGTACCTTGCATTTAATCATTCTATGGAAATGTTTCCCTTCAGAAATCAGAAGTTACACAATACCTCTTTCTAGCAAATTGCAAAATGAAGCTGGTCATTTAAAAAGCTCAGCATGAATAACATATGAATAAATGTGCTGTCAGGAAAAGAGAAAGATAGAGCTAGGAATAAAACTATTGTATGATTGATCTAGTTTCCTGCTTCTACACAGAAGTGCAACTTAATGAAAAAAAAATTAAAAACCTCTAAGACAGGTCGTTTCCTACTTCCATAGTTATCTTTGAGCCAGGCTGTAAGTATTATCAGTTAAAAGCATTAATTTAGCTCTGAAAAGACTTCCTTGATTTATTTATTGAGATTAAGTCAATTCCCTCCACTTTAACATAGGTTTAAAATACTGATTAAGTAACTCTTTATTAATGTAGCTGATAATATAATTTATTATTTCACCACATAACTATCACTCAATGATCTGTGATAACTATAGGAATGGATTCTCTAGTTTCAAAAAACATTTTATTGTATAAACAATAAGGATAATAAGTTTAATTCTCTGACCCCATGAGACAGAAAACTTCAGATAAAATATATTGTGAAATAATAAACATTAGCATTCTGTCTACTGTGAGCTTTGCAACCATCTTCCTACGTGAGAATAAGAGAAACAGAATTTTAGAGCTGAGAGAAAACAAAAATGATTACCCCAATCCTTGGCCTTAAACACGAGGATGTTGAGTTCTAGAGAGGGGTCATGGACCCTAACTCTCTCAAAGCATAATGCCAGTTATTCCTCTATATGGGCTAGAGGTGATCACCATCTCCTCTACTTCTTAATACCAAGAGTTTTGGCCCTCTACCATTTACACTACCTGTCCATCATGTAAATATTACTTCATTATACTTCTTACTTCATATATTAAATATTACTTTATTATACTTCTTACTTCATTATATATATTTTTATTCTAGTATGTTCTATTCTTTTTTTAAAAAAAGCTAGTGCAGACTCACTACATTAATTTTAATTTAAATGCACAAATGAACTGCAAGCCACTAAGCCAGTGACAAGATCAAACTCAGATCTACTTTTTCCACAGCGATTTTCCTAACTACGCAACTTTTCCTCTTTAATAGTCTGTACTCAATGCATGCTGTTAAAAAAATGAATGACAAAAAATAATTGCTGGGAAAAACTACAATGTTTCTTTTTCCTAATCCTGGAATTTAGGAATTCCAAAGATATGATTTGTTCTCTTTGAGGCTGTCACTGTCACTTGTTAGGAATGGATGTGTGGACATCCAGCTATGGTCCCCTCCCATGGGAGGCTGCAGAGTCCTCTGAGTAAAATCTCACAAGTATAAGCCATGGCCTACCCACCGGAGCAAGTGATAGAAGTTGACTGTGCCATTCTCTGGAGAAAGGCACCAAGCCATTAGAATGGCATGCTAGCCTAAACCACACCTCCTTCACAGGACCGGATGTCCCTCCATTCTCTTCACTTGCTGATCTATTTCATAGCTCCGTCCTTTCTGATAGGTTTTTCCACTGCCTGAACTAGTCTGTTCTCTATTTGTAACTAGGCAAAGACTCTATCACTATTTAAGACAACTTATATATTTCATTCCTCTCTGTGACATCTTTCCCAATTTCTTTGAGAAATTAATTCTTCTGTTTTCTTTCATAGTGATTGACACTTGCAGGCTACATTATGATTTTTTTGTTGTTGTCTGTCATTTGACCAAACTTCTAATTCTTTGCCCAGAGGGTAGACATGGTATCTTATCTTCTACCCTCCCCTCCTCTTTCTTAAAACATCGGACATAACCCCACGATGCTTCCTGACTCAAAACTACCACTCTGTTCAAGAGATTTCTCATGAAGGATGATTAACCTCTACCAAGAGAACACCATGTTGAAGCCTGTGAGCAATACTCTTCTTTTACCTCAGTCACCATAGAAAGCCTAATACTCATTCCTGAGAACATTTCTCAAAGCTTGACTCATCCTCTAAACTGAACAAAACTCCCATCTTTCCTCAATACTCCAACCTGAGGACAGACTATGAGTTCCAGAAAGTAGAGTCCTCTCCATTTTTAATCTCTCTCTGAACATTTCTTACATCTTTTCTAACTGGGACTATCTCTCTTGATGACTCTGTTTCTCTTACAATTCCCAATTGACAGCCAAGTTTTTCTCACACATATGGTACAAGTAGCCTCTTACTCCTCATAGCTGCTCCCACACCATGTTTTTCCCTTCTCTCTAAGATTCCTGGACCCTCTGAAATATTCTATCAGATGATAAGCCACCATTCTTCCTCCTTGCAATCATCTATTCTCCTCCTGGTTAATTCCCTCATTCTCTGAAGACTTATCCCCTGGACCACTGTCTTTCTCTTCCGTTACTCCCCTCATGATGCTTGGTGATTTCAAAACCACAAACAATCCATCTAATACTCTGGCCTCTCAGTTCCTTTAGCTTCTCATTGTCAATGAGTTGGTCTGACCCTTCGTCAGCCACTCATCCCTAGTGATTTTCAAGCAGAGTGACAATTTATTAATGAGTAATAAAATCAAATCTTAAAATCCGTAAAATAGGACAGACAATATCAAATTTTCTATAGTAAGGGTAATAATTGTTTTATAAAACTTTGTTTTCAATTATATACATGTGTACTGGATAGAAGTATACAATATATCTTTCTAATGTGTGTCAAAAGGTTGAAAAACAGTGCTCTAACATTACCGATTATTGCACAATATTCTAAATTTCTATTTTAAGCATCTTACTCTGTAACCACCACATTTCTGTCTTCTTACTACTCACCATCATGTCTTAGCTTTGACAATTCTTCAACCACAACCACATCTTTCAGTCTGATAATTTTGCCCCTTTTCCTGTCCCTCTCCATCGCACCACTCAAACTTGCCTAGCTGGGAGTCCATAGTCAGCCATCCTGGCTACTGCCTATATGATGATATTCTCAAGGACAGAAACCATATCCTAGTTAACTTTGTTTCCTGGCAGCAACACTGCGCTGGCACAAAGTAGGTATTCAGAACATCTTTGTTAAATTAGCAAAGCTATTTAATTAATGAGACAAGAGTCCTGCTGAGCAGGCTGATAAAAGCCTCCATCATTTGTGGTTTAATTTTGTTTATCGCTGGACCCACACACCACTTAATCTTCTCTATCATTACTTCTGTAATTTCTGCTTTACAAGTTTTATTTTCCACAGTTTAATTCAATAAAATGAGGATGACAAGGAGAATATACTCAGTTTTCCACTATGCCATGAGAAAAATTTCAGTGAGCAATTTCAGCCATAAGTCTTTGATCAACACCTAGACTGGGAGAAATAAAACCTTCGATGTCTGTCAAAAGATTAATAAGTTTTTATATACAGTTCAAAGCTGTCAGGTATAGTTCATTAGAATAATAAATCTATTAAATCTTGAAAGGATTAACATCTCATTACCTCATCCTTGATGTATATGAAGGTTTTAGTATCTCAATAACTTAAATTCTTACCATGCAATGCATTCTCTCTACCCTTTCCCTATCCTCCCATAGCTTAGACTTTGTTATTAAATTTTTAAATAAGTTGAATATTATTTTTAGAAGAGCATCAGAATGTCAATCTTGGCTATGAGAGACTGATGGAAGCCTGAGTTTTAAATGGCTCTTTACATTTATCCATTTATAGTTTCACATGTTCTTTCATTAATACTTTTACTATTTAATTTGGTATTTAATCTTTTAAAGTTAAAACCAAGGTGCACAATATAACACTAAAAGAAACTACTAGATTAAGAGTGCAAAAGCTCCTAAATTAAGGTTTGGGTCTTCCACCATCACTTACTCACTAGGAAGCCTGGTCAGCCCTGCTTGAAATGTTTCTCTGCCTCATTCAAAACTGAGTGCCAGCAGCTCCCCTCTGCGAGTCCCTAATCACACCAGTCATGTGGACCCTTCTATTTGCTCTCACTAAACCCTAAAATCACTTCTTTCCTTGTGTTTTATCACATTTTTACTGCAAACATTTTTTTTTTGGCATTTATTTTACTGCCTGGCACAAAATATATTCTTCAATAATTATTTGTTGAATAAATAAAAATAAATGTATCCCTCCATATTGATTCTAGTACAGTAGTAGATATTCAATACATGTATTGATTTCATTAAAAGATTGAGATATTATTTTATTTCTATTCTAATTGAGTAATCTAGAACTCAGAATTGTTCCAAAACTCATTCCAGGCTATAGAGGTAATATGTCCTAGAGCATTTTGATTTGAACATAGTTTGACCGGCTCCAAGCTTTCACACATTTCACTATATCAGCTGCCTCCTGTGTTAAGTCAGCCTTGGGCATCTCTTTGGTGTCATCAGAGACTGCATAGATCATGGACTCATAGAAATGCCTCCAGGGGCACTAATTGTGCAGGTGAGTCACAAGAGCTGCTGAACTTGCTGCTGCTCCTCTTTAACAGAACAACCGACTACTGAGTGCAAATTATTCCCTAGGTCATAACAGAATATCCTCAAAGAAATTAGAGGACACTGTCTTCTCTTAGAAGTGCCCACAGAGTGGACAAGGAAGAAAGAAAGACGGCAATGCACGCTCCTGGTAAGATGCTCTGGCAATGGTCCCCCCCACCAAAGGCATCAAAAGGATAACCATTAATGTCATTTATAATGATTTTCTGATCTCAGAGATGGGCTGCTCAATCATTGCTGCTGAAAACAGCATGGCCATTACACGTTTATTTTAAAAGATAACATCATTTCATTTTACCTTGTCAGGTAATTTTATATCTCACACAAAGAGGGTGTCTAAACCATAACAAACAGCTATAGAGGAGAAAAATGATCATGTCACTCCATTGCGTCACATTCTATTAATGAAGCCAATCTCCAAACAGATTGCAGACTCAGCTTGAGAAACTGTTGATTCGCCCAACTGAATGAGTTTCATGGTTTGTTTCATTTCATTCACCCCCACTCAAACAGTCCTACCAGATGAAGCAAATTTACCTAGCATGAGCATGGATGGGCATCTTGTCTTCAAAAATAACTCAGTTTCCTTTGGGTAGATTTTTCAAAGCCAAAATGTTTTATTCCCCTTTAAGTTTAACTAGTTGAGCTCTAGTAATTCCTGCATGCATCTTTTCTGAGTTCGTATGATGAGTTTTAATTAAGACATTTTGGAGTTTTTCCTTTTTTTTTTTTTTTTTTTTTCCAAACAGCATATCCCCAAGTCAACTAGACATAAGGCAATGGGACAGGACATCTTTCTGGGTGTTGGCTTCATTCTTTCCATTTTCAAATAATAGATGATGAGTCATTTTCTATGTAGCTAATTGTCTATTCTCAAATAAATTTTGTCTGCTGGCAAAGTTTAGAAAAATCGAATAAGACCAGTTAGACAATCTACAAACTTGACCGTAGGGATAATCCTTTTTTCTTTATCTTTACACACACACACACACACACACACACACACACACACACACACACACACACCCTTTTACATCAAATACTTTTATTTTTAATCTCAGTGTGTTTAAATAGTTAATGTGAAGCTTCCAATTAAAGATGCTGGCATAAAGCATTTTTACTTCATTTCCTCTCTGAAAGCAACAGAAAACAACAAAAAGAATAAAAATAAAAATTGAAGAAAAAATCCCTGTAAACACATGTATAAAGTGGTTAAGTATAAGTATATAAAGCCAGTTGATAAAAAATATTATTTTTTCTCTACCCAATGAAGTGGTAGAAAATTAATCTTATTCTGATTTTCCTCAGACTTTCCCCAAGGCTATGTCCAAGTTCCAGATCTATGTATAGTACCAAAAAGATAAGTGCAGTGTTTCTATGAGAAGCCATCTAGAATTGGGTTTACACATACACAGAGGAATGTACTATGTCTGTGCCTCAGAGACCCTCAGCCAGAGGTACACACAGATTGCTGCTGCAAGGGTGGCTCCTGCACCATTTGCACACTCCCTTCTGGCTCTCTGATATTTTCAAGTGATATCTAAGGACATGGTTATGATGTTGCTGCTTCTAGGCCACTCTGGGTCCTAAAAATTGTGGTCAGACCAGCCATTGCTGAGATGCACCATGCAGCATGCCCTCTTGGCAGTTAGCCACTTTCTTCAACTCTCAGTGGAACATGGGAGAACATTCCTTCTGCTCTTGCTGCCTCCAAAGCTTCTGGGTCTTGCTATCTGCCCAGGAGAAGGAGCAAGGTGGAGCAAGGCAAAAGAATAGGACACAGAGCCCCTTTCTCTAGGCTGCACAAACTCTTCACTCTCAGCTTCATGAATTTGGAACTCTTGGGGGAAATAGTTTCTAGTCTGGAGGCAGGGAGGGAGTGAGGAGAACATTTTCTGCCTTTCTTAATAATTTCTTCTAATGCTTTAGGCTTTTGGAACACGAAAGCCACAGCCTCTCAAATAGAGATATACAATTTCTATTAATATGCAAATAATTTGTAATAATACTAAATAACAAAATTTTTCAAAGTTTATTCATATTATAATATTTATCTGTATTTCCTTTTATCACTGAATAATATTCCATTGTATGAATATGTCATATTTTGTCCATTTATAAGTTAATGGGAACTTGTGTTGTTTTCACTTTTTGGCTTTTGTGAATAATTCTGTTATGAACATGCATATACATATCTAGGAGCGGAATTGCTGGAGATCATATATTAAATTTAAAAAGCCAGACAAAAAAGGCTACTTATTGTATGATTCCGCTTACATGAAATATCTAGAATAGGCAAATCATTAGAGACAAAAAGAAGATTAGCAGTTGCTGGGTGCTGGGATCAAGGTAAAATGAGGAGCAACTGTTTACTACATGGGGAATTTCCTTTTGGGATGATGAAATGTTCTGAACCTAGATAATGGTAAGGGTTACACAACATTATGAACACACTAAATTGTCATTAAATTGTATACTTTAAATGTTAATTTTTATGTGCAGTTTACCATAATCTAAAAATTGGTAATGTCTTACATATTACATATTTTGTATGATATAAAATAAATTACACATTATATAAAATGTATATTTATATAATATAATGTAAAACTTTATACATTATATTTATGATTTTATAATGATATAGTGCACATACACAAGGTTAAGAATATTACTAAAAGTTATCAGAAAAAAACAATGACAACAAAACAAAACCAGAACACTATTAATAACAAAACTGAAAACAGAGCATAAACTTTCCAGACTCTCAGAAAGCATACAAACACAAAAGCAAAGATAAAAACAAAATATGTTCCAAATTGTAGAAAACAAACTGAAAATATGGTTAAACCAAAGTGAACACATCAAATATAACTCTCATATCAGTAATGTTAATAAGATGATCTCATCTTTAAAAAATATTTCTCAATTGCATAAAACATAAAATCCACTCACATGCTGTAAACAAGAGACACAAATAGGACTCAACATTCTTTAAAGACAAGTGATGTGTAACAAACAAGCAAATGGGAACAAAGAAAAGTTAGGAGTAAACTATTAATATTAGTCCTAGTTGAAAGCAAAGCACAAAGCAATAAGTGAAAGCAAGAAGTTAACTTAATAATGATAGAAGCCACCATCTACATGCAGGGTTGCCATAAGTCTTCATGCAAGAAAACATAAACATTTATGAAGCGGAACTATGATAGAAATGGAAATACAGAACCAATATGATGTGTTTACCAGTGTTCTCTCAGTCATCAAAAATTAAGTAGAAAAAAATAAATTATACTACTTCAAATCTAAAATACCTGGATAAAATGTTATATCTAATGAATACATCAAATTCTAAATCATGAAAATATAAAACATACCTTCTTTTTAGATGTCCAGGGAACATTACTTTATTAGGCCATATTTTGCCAAAAAGACTTGCCAAAAAGACTTACCTACAAATTAGCCTATAGTCTCTGAGCTCTCTAATAACAATGTAAAAATTTACAAATTAATAGTACAATTAGACTATAAACATATCAAACCACCAACATTTTCTGAAAATACTCCTTTAAGTAATCCTTGGCTCAAAGGACATAAAAGTTAAATTGCTCAATATCAAAAAACTATTAATATTTACAGAACTATCAGAATTTAAGCCTATATATATACATTATTAAATGCAAACAATTTATACAAACATAATAAATAACATATGGTTCTTTCCAAGGTTTTCCATGTTGTTGCATGTATCTATACATAATTTCATATTGTGGCTGAATAGTTTTCCATTGTATGGCTATATCACATCTTGTTTGTCCATTTATCAGTTAGACAGTAAGAAAGAAAATTTATAGCTTTAAATAGTAAGTTTCTAAATAAAAGATATTTAAAATAACTCATTCATTAAAATAAAAAGATAAAGAAATGAACAGTAAAATAATACCAAAAAAACCCCAAAATATAGTAAATAGTTGGGAAAAAGTAAAGCAACAAATTTTAGATGATAGATAGATAGATAGATAGATAGATAGATAGATAGATAGATAGATAAAATTAATGAAAAAGTAAATGGACCCAAAAATTTTTCTTAGAAAAAAATGTATAAAAGAAACAAAAAAAAAGACAACATAAATTTATGGCATTAAAAATAAGAAAGGAGAAAAGATCACAGATACAGAGAGGAATTAGAAGAATCACCAAAGAAAGCTTTATTTGTTTCTATATAAAAATTTTTGCAGAATTGGATGCAATGAATGTTAATCTGACACTGTAAATAGTAAAATACTCACTGACAAAAGACAAAACATCTAGCAGATCAATTGCTACAGAAAATTTTGGAATAGTTGACATAAAATTATGCTTCCACACAAAAAAATTAGAAGTTTTAATGACAAAGGAAAAGATGTAGAATCTCACTCCAAATTAAAATAATAAAAATTAAATTTAAAATGAAATACAATTTTCAAATATCAGAAGGTAAAGATTAATCTACTTGCTAATTTACACTAAGGAAGGCTTTCTGGTACCCTAGTGTAGAGTATGAAAGTGGTTTGTCATATGTAGAGTGTAACATAGCAATAATTATTATTTAAAATACCCCTTCTTTGACTCTAAAATTCTGCTTCTAATAAATTATCCAACACACATAATTTACAGGGTATAAGCAAATGTGTACAAAGATACAAAATAAAGCACTGTTTTAACAAGAAAAGAGAACATATGTACATGCTCATGAATAGAAAATGTTTAAAATTAAGGTTTATTCAAACAATGAAAAATTACAAGCCAATGAAAAATAATCCTGTTGGTATTGACAGGGGGTGCTGGCAATAAAAACTCTGGTTCTGGATCTGGATACTGGTGACATGGGCATCATTATTTTGTTAGAGTGTATCAAGCTGTATACTTATGTACATGTTTCTGTGTGTTGCCATGTCATATCAAATATAATGTCATGCCATGTCATATCACTGCAGGAGCTGAATAAATAGTTTTTTAAAGAAAGGAAGAGTACGTATTTAAGGCTTGTGGGCTATATTGTCTCTGTCATAACTACTCAGCCCTGCCATAGTATTGGGAAAGCAGCCATAGACAACCTGTAAATAATGTGGCTGTATTTATAAACTTTGTTTATAAAAACAGGTAGTGGATCTGTAGCCATAATTTACCAACTTTTGTTATATATAACATAGAATAAATATGTATATACTATATTATTCTATATTTTTCAAAGTATATTATATATATTTTGAAAAATATAAAATATTTTTCAAAAATCATGAAGCACCTCTATATTTGCTAATAGCTTAAGAAAATCTAGGTTAGAACAATTAATCTATCCAGAATAATGTATGCTATGTATATATACACACACACACACACATACACGAGTGCCCACGAGAGGAACATTTCTGGAAGTGTTCACAAGCCCTGACTCCACAGGGTCACTTTTGAGTGGGATTAGGGTCTGGGTTTCTAGAGAGGCTAAATTTTCATTGTACATATGTGGGAATTATTCTCATATATACTTATTCTAAAGCTTAAAGTGAGGTCCAACCAATTTAATCACATATAATAGATTTATCAACCTAGTATTAAATTTCCTAAAAATGATTATATCTCACCTATAAAAATGATAACAAAATAACAACCTCTTAGATAATAGCATTTTCTACATATGTGTGTAAACTTGTCCATCATTTAACAAGCAAAGACACTTGAAAATGGGTTTGCTAACAGCTTTTTTGTTTCATGAACTTATTCTCTCTTTTATTTATAACAGCAAATTAAAATTTTATTATCTTTCAAAAAACCCAATGCCATGTTTTTCAATTACTGTTTTGTATTTCCATGGTGAGGTGTGAAAACAAAGAGAGGATAATAAAATATAAAAGAATATACAGTGTCCATTACTTGCTACCTTTTAGTAAGTCACAAAGATGCATTACATATTTTATGGGCATGGTCTTCTGTTTCAAAGTTATCAGGATATATGTCATTACAGAAAAAAGTCAAGATATCTATTTTCTTAACAACATATAATAAACTCCAATTATATATTTCAATAATTACCACATAATACAAAATCCTTGGAAACTAGTTAGACTCCTTCAGCATTAGCTGCATCTGTAGGTAAACTGAGGAAGGGGTCTGGGAGGAAGGCATGTGTAGGAAACAGATTTAAAGTTCATGATTCTAACATGAAAAATGAAAGGAATAGAACATAAAAATATCTTGGGAGCCAGTATTTTTTTTCTTAAATGCTTAGAAGTGTTAATGGAAGATAACAGGATGTTGAGTGCACCTTCAGTGGGTATAAAAGTAATACATACAAAGGTCATTGTCAAGATCACACCAAACATGTTTGAGTGGTAGTATTAGATAGAACCAAGATTCACAGGAACAAACAAGACCATATGTACAGCTTTATTATGATATGAAATGTCTCTTTTCTTAAATATATTTGCTTTCATAGTATTCTCAAGTTTCTCAGATTTACTACAAATTCTACATTTTTAAAGCATGGGAACAGAGCCAATTTAAAAAAAAATTAAAGATGTTAGTGAAGTTGCCATCTATTCTATAGGCTTTCCCATTTTTTATGTATCTCATGGGTTCCTTTTGTCATAAAATGCTTGTGGTACTCCAGGGTATTCTAGCTCTTTATTGGGTTCTATATGAGGAAATTAATATATAATTCTAAACTGTAAGATTGAACTGAAGATATCCACAAATTCTCCTTCAGTAAGTACTAATCTTTTTCATCTTTAACTTTAATGGGAGCACAACCTGTTTGAACACTCAAGGGAACATAGACTCATATGCATGAACACTGATGATTCTGGTAGAATTGTAGATGTCAAGAATGCCAACAAGTTATTGACCATCTTTGGCCATATTGTTTCCCTTAAGAGCCCTTAAGAACCTCAGTCTTGGTTCATTGAAGTGTTCCCTTTGGTATGAAGCCAATTTGAACTTTTACATAAAAAAGGTTTTGTACTTCCAAACAACCAGTTCCTAGATTCCTATCATTGCCAAACCAATCTTTATATTTATGATCTGATAAAGCATCCAAAATATATTTCTAATGTTAAAGAAATTAGATATGGGGAAAAAATCTTAATTACCTTTGAAATTTAAAGAGTTAAATGTAATAGTTGTCCACCCCATTCATTGACTAGTCATTGCCTAAAAGACCCCTGACACACAGGTGGTCCTACAGTATCAGGGTAGATCTTTCTATCATTGCCTGAAATACTCAAACTCAAACCGGAAACACTTAAAATAATAAGAATGTGCTGAGAACTTCCAAGCTCTACATTCTCTACATGGATTGTATTTAATCCTAACTGTAGTCTTAGAAATAGGTACTCTGTTTCTTTTCATTTCTCAGATTAAAAAAAAAGTGCAGTACAGATAGATGAGCTACATTCTCATGACCAGTTAGTGGCAGAGGTGGTATTTAAAAGCAAGGAAGCTGGTCTCCAGTGCTGTTATCTCCTCTCTGCCCTAACCAAGTATAAGAGTGCTCAAAATCACCAAATATTTTTTCAATACATATGGATATAGTTGGGTTAAGCTTTGTCTTATGAAGTTGTTATGGGAAAAAAAAGGCTCTATTTATCAGTAAGTAGGATTTAAATAATCAAATTAATTGCACATAAACAGTGTCACTAGGTATCTTATGAAGTTTTAACTTTCCCCTGCAATTTAGTTGATACTCTACATTTACAGGACAAATCCTTTCTCAGTTATAATGACTGGGATTTATGGATTATCTACTATGTCCCATACTTTGCCACATTATCTCTAACCACATTATCATATTCCTTTAAGTGATGGGGAAACTAAAGCTCTGAGAAGGTAAATGGATTGTTTATTGGGTTCTATATGAGGAAAATAGTGAGGCTTTCAGCTACCCTGACCAGATTCAAAGCCTGTGCTCATTTGACTGCCCAGGCAGCCCTCTCTTTCAAAACAAAGTATCTCTTTTCCTTCTGATCATTTGTCATTCTCTATTAGAAAAGTCAAATATCATGACAGTATAATATATTCATTTTCAGTTTTAAAACAGGAGGGGGTGGAGGGAGGAGGTTAGGGTAAGGGGGTCAAATGGGTAGTAACAGAAAGAAATCTAACTATGGGAGGTGAACACACAATGCAATGTGTGTGTGTGTGTGTGTGTGTGTGTGTGCGTGTGAGTGTGCCTTATTGTTAAATTGTATACCTGAAACTTATTGGATTTTGTTAACCAATGTCACCATAATAAATTTTTTAAAGAAAATATAAAAAACAAAAGATATTTATACGAACATCACCACTCAGCAACACAGTTTTTAACAGGTCAGTGTTAATTTCCAGATCAACTTTACCTCTCACTTATCTCTGGTGTCTATAAGTCCTACCAAGGTAGCTGGGATTCCTGGGGACTCAGTCCAAAGTGGATTGGGTCACTGTAAATTTCCTTGCAGCAATCTTTGCAGAAACCAGCTTCTGATATTTTCCTAGGTTGTATAACCCTGGCCTGTCTCAGACAATAGCCTTCTATCCTGATGAAGCTGATCAATATGTTTACAGAAATAACAGACTGTTCTTCTATTCCATGGAAAAAGGAATTTCTGTCTTCAGTGCATATAAACCTACTTTACATTCACAATTATTATAATATTCTCCTGATTTAAATGATCCATTGCTACTCTACTCTGCCAGGTTCTACTTGTACTCATTTGATCAAAAACTGTAAGAGTGTGCAGACTAAAAGGCAATTTGGTGTTCCTAATTTTGAATCTTTGGCCATAGCCTCAAGCCAAATTCTCTGCAAATTCTTGTCCATTATCCGCAAGAGAATTTTAATGCATTACGGATGAGATAGTATTGCATGTTTCCTTTTTATATGGAAAACTCAGTTTGAACAATATTCTACATTGCATTTTTCTGTCTGAGTATGCTAAAATGTAATAAAACATTCAAGTTTCTCACCAATCAGTACCCATGTAGTGAAGAAGAAGTACAGACAGAGGGTAAATTGTGGTTTATAATGAGGTAAATCACTCATGCACCACACTCAAGGTTATGGAATCATGAGACTGTTATATGTGCTGATATATATCATGGACAGTTGATGCTGGATCTTCCTCTCTGTAATTCCAGGAATGAATCCTACCATTAACCTAAAGCAAAGTAATTTTTCATAGGCATTCTCCCCTATAAAATTTACCTTTTTTTTATTACCACTTATGCTGAGAATGAGGCACTAGGTTTTAGAACCAAATCAACAATTATCCACAGGCCTTTCACAGGAAATTGAATCTGAAACTATGAGCTTAGATCCAGAGACATCCTGAAATTCCATTTTGCTAAGGACTGCTATACTTTATGATACAGCTATGCATTTGATAATGGGAAAGAAGATCTCAAACTTAGAGAAAGGAAAAGATGAAGATGAAGGGAAAGAGAGGAGGAAAGCTAAAACTAGGAGAAGTGGGAGGAAGAGAGGGAGAGGGAGATGTGGAAGTGGTGGGGGAGAAAATCAGTGACAGTCACTTATGTAATTAAACAGTGTTCATTTCAGATTCATTATTAAAAACTTTTTTAGCATTTATCTATTCATTTTCAATGTGTTAAACTTTTTTCCAGAGACTAATTGAAAAAATAAATTTAATTAGATAGCAACTTAAAGAAAAACAAAATAAAGCCTAACAAAGAATTTCAGCTCAGATTTTTGCAGTTTGTATACCTAGTCCCACTATAGCTTTTTGTTGGACTTTAATTTAAAGTACTGGTGTAATCATGCCTGCTCATATATATATACTATCACATGTGACCAGGACAAAACCTTATAAATTGTATATGACCAGCAAAAATATCTTGATTGATTGTCATCTGTTCTGAAAAAGAAATTCCCAGAGGCCTTTGGTTATACTTCTGATGTTTTCGTAAAGATTTAAGAACCAGACAATTTGCACAACCACGAGAAGATTGCACTATTTCAGATACACTTAAACATTATTGTATAAAGGTTTTATGCCTATGTATTGTTAACAAACCTGCAGAGATTCTGTCTAACATATAAAAAGTTTGATAATATTACATAATAAATGGCATACCACTATCACTTTTTTTTGGTGTTTCTTATAATGGAATAAACTATGATGACTCCTTTAAGTTCTCATGCACAAATCCACAGCATTTCCATCATGATTTACCAGAAAATATTGCACAACATTTTTACAACTTTGCCACTTTGTAGAGATGAGCCAGAAAAGAAGTATTTTAATGAGATAATAGTTGTTAAGCCTACCTTGAAAACACAGGCACTACTGTATCTTACCCTTCAGTGAGGTCTCCCATCCTCGCTGTATTCCCATGACATTTACATTTTATTGGTTTGATACTCCTAATTCCCCTGACTTAAAGAAAGAATTCTTCAATTCTGTGTTTCTTCTGGGTATTGAGCCATCTTTGACTCCAACCATCAGCTCATATTAAGCTCCTGCTCCGAAAACTGCTGATTACAAGGGTGTAACATTTACAAAGAAGACAGTTGCTTGATTCAAGAAGCTTACTAAATACAAAAGCAGAAAAGTTTGTGTTGACAGAGCACCACTATACCTGACAGTGCCAGGAACATGATAGGAACTCAATCATAGCCACTCTGTCTGATCTGCATTATTGCATATAATCCTTAAAAAGAATGCAATATAATATAGATGTTATCATCATCATTCTTTATTAGCAGAAGAAGGGGATAGAGCCAATAAATAAAATGTCATGACAAAACAGCTTGTGAATTCCAGAGCTGGAATTTGAACACAATAGTGTCTGAAACATAAGTCTATACATTACACCATGTCTCCTTAATGCTTTAGAGCAAAAGATTTCATAACACACACATAAAATGCATTACACATAAACAGAATAAAATTAATTGACAAATATGTTCATGAGAAGTAAGAAATTACTGTGATGAGTTAGAATGGGAAGACCAGTTGGTGTGAAACATAAAGAGAATTTCAGTGTATTTAAGTTTTGTTGACCATATTTTAAGTCAGCATTATTCTTTTAAATACTCTTCCAGAAATACCTAACTTTTTCAGAATGTGAAATAAAACTTGCAAGAATATGAGACTGGAATAAATAAAATAAATGAAAAGTTAAACACAACACCCTGCCTTATTTTACAAGACACAGAAAACTTTAGGGTTACAAATTTAAGAGACATTTTGTCCTAAAACATTTATTTTAAGCAGAGAAAATTAAGCTCATAAAGTAAAACATTTTTGTCCATCTCCAGCTAAAGACAAAATAGAAAAAAAGAAGTGTCTAATTCCCAGACCAACTTTTCTACCACATTACTATAAAAATATTCATTTTTTAATTTACTAATTCCATATCAAATACATTAGAAGCCAAAATGACAATCCAGTATCATTGGAGTTAAATTAATCCTTGATTTACTCACACTCATTTTCTGCAACAAATAGAGCAGTTTGTTCTGAAACAACTACATCTTTCCTTTGTAATGTCTTCTTTCTCCTCATTCAGATACTTTGATAATTTTGGTTCACCGCTTCTCCTAGAAAGGATTTAATGACAGTGGACAAATAGAACCAGTTCATTTTAACAATAGATGGTTATTAAGTATCCAATGTGCGACCTGCTCAACCTTGAGGTCTAAGAAATCTACATCAATGAGGAAAGAGATATGAAAATAGGTAATTAGATGATTTCAATACTTTTATTCCATTAATTTACTGAGCTGAGCATTATGTTAAATCATAAACAAAAACATATAGAGTTTTCTCAGCCCACTAACCAAATCATCATAAATAAGTATAAAATTGGAAGTAGCACAAGTGATAGGAAAGAGAGAAACACGGTGTCACAAAAATAAGTCATAGAATGAGTCTACCCAAGTCCAGGAAGTTGAGGAAGGTATCCCTATCTAGAAGAAAAAAACGTGAGTGTGTGTGTGTGCGTGCATGTGTGTGTGTGTGTGTGTGTGCATGCACACACTGTAGCCGTACTATAACACATAACTAAAAAGTTAAAGTTGGTGATAAAAGTGTCACAAAAAAATGAGGGGAGAAATGATTACAGGGAAAAGTCATGGGTGAGAAAAATACGAGGCAAAGTCCAGGGTGAGTTTGTGCACATCACACCTGCCTGGAGCCATGGCTCAGAGTAACAGTGAGTCCAACCAGATTAACTGTCTTCGTGGAGATATTTTGACATAAAGTCATAACTTTCACCAATGTTTTACCTTAATTTAATTTAGTAAAACTTACTTTAACTCCTAATAATCATTTGCTATAGGAATAAGTCATATACCCTATAAAATCACAATACTAGGACTTCGACAATTTGAAAATAACTCTTGCATAATTTGCTTGAAATAAAATACTCTAAATTATGTCTGCTTTTACACATATACAAGGTATTTCTCTTGAATAAAAGGACTTTCATATTAAATAGTAACTTTTTGAACTTAAGAGTTGTAGAATGATAGAACCTAATCTTAGCACTAAAAGAGAAGTTAGAAGGACAAGTCTTAAACCACTTCTACTAATCACGGTTCTTTTCAGGGATCAGTTTTCCAGCTCAGTAATATCTTGCAGACAATGCAAGCTCTGAGGATGTTGCTGTGATGGGCTGATAATTAATGGAATATTCAGAAGTTAGGAAGACTGAGGGCAGTGGATACTATTTGGGGTCATATAAGAATATTGTTTGAATGAGTAGATTTGAACCCAACAGTTATAATCAAGAGAAAAGAAAAAGGGACAACTGTGGGTTGATGTAACACAAGAGCCCTAAACCTGGAACTTGCACTTGGGTTTCAATATTCCCAAAAACCCACCAGAATGACAAGAGGAGTGAGAAATGCCATTTATTATTCATAAGGCAGGGAAGGTTCAGCAGCAGCTGGTCAAAGATGCAGGAATAAAGCTGCTGACCATAAGCAAGCAGAGTTTTTCATGCACACAAGCAGGGAGAATGGTTGTCTCCTTGCAGGAGTAGCCTCCTTCTCCAATGGATGGGAACAAGATGTGCTGCTTGTTGGTTACAGGAGCAGATAACATCATGACAGCAGCAGAAAACATCCTTAGGAGTAGGCATTACCAAAAGCTCTTTGTGTACTGCCTTCCTTGGCTGCTGAATGGGCAGCTATCAGTCTTCTGAGTATGTTCTGAGTTAACTCTACAGTTGACAACAGAGGTTATTAGAGAAAATCAGAGGAATAATGATTATATGTTAGCAGATATATATATATATATATATATATATATATATATATATATATATATATATATAAACAAGAATTAGATAAATGTCTTGGTCAAAATTCTTGGGTGAAGCTTTCTGTTATCTGAAGTCACATGCTTGTTCCAAAGGTCTTGGGCCAGCTCTCTACTTCCAAAGGTCAGCTCCTAGAGGATCTTTAAGAAGCTGCAGTTTAAAGTTCTTTTTGAAGTAGCCTGTCAGTTGTGTGAAATTCTAAATTGTTTCTTTAGTTGTGAACCCAAAAATTGACTTCCTGGATTGCTATATTTATTGTTAATAGAACATGATATGGTCTCTTTAAACATGATTCAAGAATAACTTTTTTTCTCAGGTAGAGAATTGGATTCCAGAGGACAGAATAAGTTGGTGATAGCATCTTTTGCTTGATAACCTCAGTCTCAGCTTGGAGGAATGATCCACCAACTAATACTGTTAGGTCAGAGTTTCTCAATGGGAGTCTCTAGTAAATCTTAGTGAGGTACAAAAAGTTCCCTAAATGAGGGAAAACAATCATGATGTTCCTCCTGTTCTCGAATGAGCAGGAGATTGGCAGGATTCAGGGTGTTGCATCAGTAAATAGTGATGTAAATCATTAGGGAAATATAGATCATTTAAGTCTTAAAGACCTTGGAAAAAATAGAAGATGTCATTGAACCTCAGAGGCATGACTATCTAGGTATATTGTTGACTTCTCTAACTGAGAGAAAATGGGTACTAGCTATCCTGGTCCTGAGGCACACTGAGAAAGAAAGCAGTGATACACTATAGTAAAGCAAGTGGCTCCAGATAGAACTGATGACACTATTGTTTTTTTTAACTAATTTATTTTAATTAATTTTAAGTATACAGTACATTGGTTAGACATCTATATAGTTCATAAAACAATCTCCCTAATTGCTCTCTCCCTCCCCCGACCCTCCACGTAGCCAACATATTAATGCTAAGTGCATTCCCTCTGTCATGGTCCCGTCCCTGTGACCAACCATCAGCTACTGATTTGTGCTTCTTTAACCTTTACCTCATTTTCCCAGCCACCAAACCCTCCCTCCCTCTATCTATCACCAATTGTCCACTATATTTGTGTCTGTTTTGGATTAGTTTGTTCTTTTATTCCTTAGATGCCGCACATAAGTGAAATCATATAGTATTTATCTTTCTCTGTCTAACTTAAAATATCTTCTAGATCCATCGAAGCAATATCTTTTTCCATTCCCTTCCTTTTAATTGTGTGTCTTTTAATCTGAAGTGAGTCTCTTGTAAGCAATGTGCAGGGGTCATGTTTTCCTATACATTCATCCACTCTGTCTTTTAGTTGGAGCACTTAGTTCTTTTCCATTTGAGGTACTTAATGATAGGAATGTAGTTGTTTACCATTCTTTATTCCTGTTTTGATACACATTTTTTTCCTCTTAAAGTAGTCCCTACAACATTTCCTGTAATACTGGTTCGGTGGTGATAAATTCCTTCCGCTTATTTTTGACTGGGAAGTTCTTTATCCCTCCTTCAACTCTAAATGATAGCTTTACTGGATAAAGTATTTTTGGTTGTTAATCCTGGATCTTCATCACATTGAATATTTTGGGCCAAGCCCTTCTGTCCCGCATAGTTTCTTTTGAGAAATCAGCTACTAGTCTTATGGGCATTCTCTTGTAGGTAACTACCTGCTTTTCTCTTGCTGCTTTTAATATACTTTCTTTGTATTTAACCTTTGGGAGTTTAATTATGAATTAATTATGAGTTTAAAGTGTCTTGGTGTGGGCCTCTTTGGAATTCTGGTTTGGGGGATTCTCTGAGCTTCCTGGGATTTTATGTCCATTTCCTTCACTAGGTTAGGGAAGTTTTCCATCATTATTTCTTCAAATAGCTGTTCAACATCTTATTTTCCTTCAGGTACACCAATCAGATGGATATTTTAACCCTTACTAGTGTTCCAAATTCTCCTTAAATTATTTTTATAGTCTTGGCATCTTTTTCCTTGCCATTCTGATTGAGTGTCTTTGCCTTTCCCATCCTCTAGATAGGACATTTGGTCTTCTTCTTTATTCACTTTGTTTATTCCATACTTCTCATCTCAGATAATGTGTTCTGCATTTCAGACTGCTTCCCTTTTATAATTTCCTTTTCCATTTTTGTTTTTTATCTTTTGTTGAAGTTCTCATTGAATTTATCTACACTTCCCAAAAGTTCATTGAGCATCTTTATAACCAGTGTTTTGAACTCTACATCTGTTAGGTTACTTGACTCCATTATATCTGGATCTCTGTTCTGTTTTCTCATATGATTTCTTTTTCTTTGTCTTCCCATTTTGTCTGCCTTTCTGTGTCTGTCTCTATGTACTAAGCAAAGCTCTTAAGTGTCCCATTCTTATTAGTGTGGATTTGTGTAGTAGAAGTCCAGTGGCACAGTCCTGAGAGGGGTTCAGCTTCAGGCCAAATTTAACCCTTCAGGGTTGCCTGTTCAGATTCAGCAAGCAATTCACAGATGCTGCTGTGCTTAAGTTGCCTCAAAAGCACACATCAGAAACCAAGAGCAGCTGCCTCCAGTGAGAGACTAGGTGCTGCTCAGCAAGGAGCACCTGACTCGTTGAGGATATACCTGGATGTGGCTTGGGTGGGACCACCAGATGGAGGGGCAGGGTTTCAGGGAATCCTCTGGGCAGAGCAACATCTGTTATCCAATTTGTTGTTGTTTCACACTGGGGAGAGGGAGCACTCAACAGGGAACAATGGATACTGCTGACAATTCTATACAGAGCTAGTCTCGCTTTGGCCCTCACTCAGAAAATGTCTCCCTGTAAGTCCCTCTTGCCCTCTGTGCAGCCAAACTGGCACTGGTAATAAGAGTAAGCAGGTTCATTACTGAGAAAGTCTGCTCAAGGACATGGCCCCTTTAAGAGGCATCTGCTGCTGCCACTTCCAAAGCCTCTGTCTCACTCAGCCGCTCAAGATCAGGCAGCCCCACATCCTTGCCCAGTCTTACCTTCTGCCATAGCAGGTAATTTCTTGGATTTCTCCCTAGTTGTATGGATCATTCATCTATATCACAGGTGATTTTCCTTGCTGTTTGCTCCATGTTTCTGTCACAACTTTGATTTAGTTGCCAGAGAGATGAACAGAGCTTCCATTATCTATGCCATTTTTTTCCCCTCTCTCTCACTTAGGATTTCAGCATCAGGCTAGGAAAACCAAAGGTGAAGTTCAGCCCCTGATCTTCCTGGTAACCTTTGTGTTTGAAGAGTCAAGTCATGCAAATGTGTAAAAGCAAATCAATTGTTTCCAGCTGTAGTCAGCAATAAGCCAAGTACATGAGAGCATGAGAAAGAGGTTCAGTTTTCTTTTGCGGTTACATGATAAGTAGCAGCAGTTAAGCAGGCTCTTTCTCTAAGAACTTAGCGTCATACCTGAGGCGAGAGGACCTATCGTTTTTTGTTTGTTTTTTTGTGGGGAGAATGGGGATTTAGGTACTACAGTGGAAGGAAGGATAACAATTTTGTTGGTGGCCTTGATGTCTTGAACAAATCAATATCCTTGTCCATTTGATTTCTTTACTGGCAGGGCCAGAGTGGTGTTACGGCTAGTTCAGAGTATGAGAAGAGCTTTGTATAGAAGGCATTTAACTATAGGTTTTGAGCCTTTCCTTTGCTTCTAGTTTCAAGGAATATTGAAAAAAAATTTTGTAATAGTTTGGTGGATCTATCTGAGCTTTAATGGGTTCTGCTCCAATTATTTTTCCTATTTCAGTGGAATTTTTAATCCCATAAAATGTCATACAGTGTCAAGACCTTTCTTTGGAGTATATATAAACATAATGAAGAAAGCAAAAGTATATCCAGAGCAGAAACCACCCCATTATTCAAGGAGTCCTTTGGAATCTCAAGAAACATTTGGTGTTCACATAATATTACAATTCCATTTGCAAAATAAGTTTTTACTTACTAAATATGCAGGAGTGGTATCACAGAACAGGAAAGAATGTTTTTCAGTTAATGGCTGAAATGTTACCAATGAAAGCTGGAAGATTGGGAAAAGCTGTGAATTATTTGAATTATCTGCCATCTATTGGTATGTTTATTTTGTGAAGTAAAGCTTAAATAAAGGTGGAAGAATATAATATTGGAAGAGTAGTTGCCATATTCATTAGGAATTGATAAGGTTGGCCATTTGTATTTATGGTTAATTCACCTTGAGTATTTAAGTGTAAGATAGGAGAATGTGTGCTTTTTCCTTCCTTGATTACTTTCACAAATCTAAACTGAAGAATTTTTCTTTGTCTTGTTTTTACTTTGCAATATGAGGCAAACTTTTTTTCTAGTGTACTTTCTATTTATAATATCTGTAAGTGTTCTTGTCAGAAGGTAATCAACTGGGCAGTGTGCCACTTAGCTCTTTGATCTACAGGACATACATTTATTTGGGGTTCTCTTTCATTTTTATTCTAAAGCTCATTCAAAATGGTCCCCCAGGTGTTTTATTTCAAATAAAGGGGCTAGTTCCCATTTTCATTTCTGTTCTCAATTAAGTCTCCAATTTTAAATTTAATTTCATTGATAAAATGAAAATTAAATGGACATTGTTACATTGGTGTCTTTTTTAACTCTAGAATATCACTGGAAAGTTTTCTTGTCTATCCTGAAAATATCCTATAGCTGCACGTTTTCTCTATTTTTCATGTTACCAGAATGACCCAAAGTTCATTTGCCTACACGCACAAACCAAAATAAATGTACAAGCAGGAGTTTGTAAAGTAGAAAAAAAATAGTTAATTAAAATTGACCCCAATACAAAGAAGGAGTGAGCTGATGTTCTAAAATACCTGGCTATCATGGCTTACAGACAAGAGGCTTTATAGAGTAGAAATTTTAAATCATCATGAGGAAGGAGTTTGGGGTTGTAGGTGAAACTGGCCAAGAGTGAGGTGAAGGCAGTAAATCATGGTTTTAGGTCCTGAGTTCAGCTTCAGAGTCCCTCAGTCTGGTTTCATGGGGACGTGGCCAGAGGGTTGTTCTCAGGATAACTCAGGACATGATGTTATCTTTAGCTTAAAGAAACCCATACCTTGTGACCATTAGTCAGGGTCTAGTCATTGCTTCTTGCTGCCTCAGGGAGTTAATGATTAGTAAGGGAAAGGGTTAAGGCTTAAGGGGCATGCTATGAAGGAACTACATTGAGTGTCAGGGCTACATGTTAAATCAGGATCCTCAGTTTTATTCATTGATTACATTGTGTTCCAATCAATTTTTTATTGGAAATGTTTCAGATATGGCTTTTAGGAGACTTAACATTTCTAGATATTTTTTTAACCCTCAAGTTTATTGTAGAAAGAGGTATCCTGTAGATACCTTTCCAGGTTGGTCTAATTAACTTTGGGCAGCCAGGATTTAAAATCTGAGGTCTAAACAATATGTATACAAGTTGATATAGGTTATTAACCTTGAGCTGTATACACCCAAAATAATTCTGAATTCTTCTTTGAATAGTTGCATGTATGGACTATGTTTAGGGCAATCCTTAATTCTATTCAGGTTCAAGATTTAAATTCTACAGTTGCGTGAATAGCTGACTCATGGGAGGGGTGGATCTTTAGAGGTGACTGGGATTTTGAAGTCCTAGGAGAGTTGAACAATAACATAGGGAATCTGGGAAGAGGAGGGAAGGGTTGACAAAGGTGAGGATGGAAAGAGATCAAAAGGATTATGGGAAAGAAAGAGAGAGTTGGATATAAAGAAGCAGCTGAGGACAAAAAGAAAAAAAAATATTAGCAAAATGAGTCTAGTTTGTTGTTCCTTAAGTTAGTCAAATTGCTCATTAGCTTTGGTCAAACACTTAGTGAAACAAATTTTGAATCAGAATTTCATCTAGGGCTCTTCACACTAATCAAAAAATGCTGCCCATTGGGTCTGAGAAATCATATCCTATTTCTTTTCTAAGGTATCTCTTAAATGAACATTTCTGTTCTCGTCAAATCTACCCCAGACTAGCCACTGAAAGACCAAATTGCCCTTGGTGAAGTTCTTTCATTTAGAGATTGGCACAAGAATTAGGATTGTAATAAGAGTACATATAAGAAACAGGAGATTTCCCCAGAAGAGAAAATATAGACTTAGACAACCCATGTGAGTTGGCGATGGGAAGCAAAAATGTGATGCTTGTGCTCTTCAGTTTTTGGGTCCCCAACAGAATAGTTATATTCTTCCAAATGCAGACCTGACAATCCATGCTCCCAACAGGCAAAAAAAAAAAAAAAAAAAAAAAAAAAGAGAGAGACAAAAATATAAGAAGGAAGGAGAACCTCATGAGTTTCAATAATCACAGCAAAATTTGTTCAAGTGGACATAGTTCAATTAAGAACCATAAACTTGCCAGTCTGTGAGGTAATTTTGAACAACAGGCTTATAGGTCTATGCCTATGTTCTACCGCATGAGTCTTCTCATGAAAAACACTTTTAGACAGCACGGCACAAAACAGAAACACAGAAGAAAGCAAAGATGTATGAGAAGGAATTGACTGATTTCCCTGAGGATATCAATCAAATGAGGACCAACAGCCAAAACCAGGTATCAAACTGAGAAAAGAGCTGAGGAGGTCAATGCAGTGAGCAGAGTTCAGACTGGGTCCTGACTTATCATTTCAGCATCAACTCAACAGGCCATGAGCAGAAGGCACAAACAGCCTCATGTGTACCACATCTAGTTGATGGCCTGAGCCCTCCAAGCCTGTTGTAGAGGCAGCCTTGCTTTCCTCTGAATTAGATTTGGGGGTCATTCTTCCCTTTTTTTTGGAGAATAACATGTGTTTGCAACTGAATAGCACTATCAGCCCATTTTTGCTGGTGGAATCCCAAAAGTCTCGCGGCCTTTCTTCATTTCATCCCAGCTCTGCTCCCTTCAGATCAAGCTGGCAGAATTTCTGCTGATAGGGTTGATTGAATATAGAAACCACAGGCTTAATTTCTTTAACAAATGGTTATCCACTCATACCTCATACACAAGGCCCTGCTTCTAGACACTATCTGGATAGGCTTGGAATCTTTTAAATCAGTGCTGAGTTTTGTTTGTTTGTTTTTGTTTATCAGTCCCTTATTCAATTTGTCTCTCCTTTAAGCAGCAAAAAGAAACCAGACTGCACTCCCAACACTTTGCTTAGAAATCTCCTCAGCTAAGTATCCAAGTCAATTGCTTACAAGTTCTAGTTTTGAAAGAGCAAAAAGCAATTCAGCCAAGTCTACGCCACCTGTTAACAAGGATTTAATTTCCTTCAGTTTCTAATAAACATGTTCTTCATTTCCATCCTAGACATTAGCAGAGGCATATTTAAAAATTGTATTTCTACCAATGATCTCCTAAAGGCAATCTAGACTGTTTTTTATCAAGTACCTCAAAAATTCCATTACCAAATTCCAAAGCCACTTTTATGTTTTTAGGTATTATACAGCACCTCATTTCTTGCAAAAATATGTATTAATTTGCTAGGGCATTTAAATAACTACTACATATTTGGTGGCTAAAAACAAAGAACTTTATTGCCTCACAGTCTGGAAGTTAGAATTCCAAGATAAGGTGCCAGCAGGGTTGGTTGCTTCCAAAGGTTGTAAGGAACAATCTGTTCTAGGCCTCTCTCATAACTTCTGGTAGTTTGCTGGCAATTTCTGGTGCTCCTTGGCTTGTAGATTCATCTCTACCCTCATTAGTATTCTCCCATTGTGTGTCTGTGTCCAAATTTCTCCTTTTTATAAGGATACCAGTCATGTCAATTAGGAACCCACCCTACTCTAGGACAACCTCATCTTAACTAATTACATTTTCAATAACCCTATTTCTAAGTAAGATCACATTTTGAGGTACTTGGAGGTTAGGACTTACTTCCACGTATGAATTTTGGAAACATAATTCAAACTATAACTGTTATTTATATATACGTTATGCACTTTTCAAATATATCATTTTCTTAGAAATAATTGTTTTCTAAATTATTTAATAAATATAATCTAAATTCACAAAAGAAAATGTGTACTTTAGTAAATACCATATATTTTCTAATTAAAACGGTGTTAAATTAGCATGCAAAGAAAAAAATTACATAAATCTGAGAGTCTCAGAGATTTAAACCAAAATTTATCTCTGTGGTTCTAACAAAGTGGTAAAAAGCATTATAGCTACCTTGGAAGGTTATGTTTGTAGTTTTTATAGTTATAACTATAAAATTATATTTGAGTTTAATGATGCTCAGAATAAAGTGGATAGGTGTCTGGACAACTAAGACATGCAGTGTATTTCAGAGAAAATCAGCAAGGGATAGAAGATCAAAGTTATAGGGAGAGATTTATTGATTTGTCCAAAATTACTCAGAAGAACCTATGGCAAACATAGGTCTTTTCATTCTAAATCTTCTATGCTTTCTACCATGCAATACTCCTTGTCTTTACTGATTCAAAATGGAATTCACCCATAGTACAATCTAATCAACATACAGTAAGGGAAAGTCTGTGACCTCAGTCTTCTTGTCTGTCCACACAGGCAAATATTTAAAAGTAAGGGCATCTCTGAAAAGAAAAGACAGCATTATATTATTCAGAGATCTTAACAGGGGCCTCTATATCATGTAAATGAAACCTACATCTGAATAGAATTTTCTTCATTCATAAAGACCATCATCCTTAATTTTAATTGAAAGACAGGCTTCCTAAAAATTGTGCATTTAAAAATTTTTAAATCTTTATCTTCTTCCAAAGAAAATGTATAGTTTTAGCAAGATATTTGCATAGCATTTTATAGTTTATTTTATAAATGCATCTATAGTTGTATTTACATTTCAAAGTACTTTACATCCCTGTGAAGTTCAGCAGGATTTCTTTCTCTCCATTTGATAAGTGAAAAGTTGAGACAGAAATAAAATTCAACTTGTCAAACTTCATAATGGTCTGTTATTTGTAAGCAATATAGTGGGCTATAGGGGTATTGGTTAATAGGAAATTAATTGAAGACCAATTCATTCAGAGAGTCAGCTGGGTGGGTTTCCAGACAATGCAGTCATTATAATTCCACTCAGGTCTCTACACCACTTTCCAAGTTCTTATTCTCCTCTTGGTTTGCTTCTACCTATGAAGAAATAAAATTGCTTGTTGTCAAACAAAGCATATTCCACAAAGCACTTTTCACCCAAAATTTTAAAAAGCAACAAACAGCTGCCTTCTTAGGAACACTATTGTTACTTCTGTAATTAATGTAAGGTGGCTATTTAGGTCTCACACTAAACCACTTTATTTTACTCTACCTGGAATCTGCTTAAATCAAGGAGTAGATAATTTCCAAGGGATTTACCATAAACTGGGAAAAAAATTGAAAGAATTAAGGATATGCATTACACAACCTGAGTGACATACAGACAGCCTGGTGAACTGGATGGTAATTTCTAATGTAGACGTTTGCAAAAATAAGAATAAAATGAAAAAAGAATAATAGATGACATTTATTATGACTTACTCTATGTCAGGCACTCATTCAAAGGTTTTTCACATAATATGTATTTATACCTCACAACAGTACTGGGACGTGGGCACTGTTATTATTAGACATCTACAGATGAGAACTTTCCCAGTTATAGAGCCCCTGCCAACAAAGTCAACTAACAGACCTGGCAGTTTTACCTAAAACCCTAGGCTAAAAGCAGCTTTTTGTACAAATGCACTTGTAGATGTCAAAAGAAAAATAAAAGCATTGATTGTTGAAGATTCTGATAAAATGACAGATTACCATGAGAGTATTAAGAGTTACATTTATGAAATTTCTGGTGAAACATTAAAATGTGTTTAGTGTAAGTGAGTAAAAAAGAAGAGAAAATTATATGAACATCTTATATTTTAAAATGTATCTATAGATAAGGAGATAAAGGCAGTAATATACTATTAAACATGAGTAGATTATGATTTTAAATTGTGGTGGAAAATCATGTTATTTAACTATAAAGCTATGGAGAGAATGTTTTGTTGGCTAGGAAAAGAAATAAATCTATTATAAATGTTTGATTCTAGGTCTTATGAAAAGAGTTGAGGATGCAAATTTGATTGCTTCCACTGCTATACAGGTTAAATGGTTAAACATCTCATTAAAAGGTTTTCAGCAGAAGTTCCTATGAAGAAACATGTCCATATTTTGAAAAGCTGATCTTTGGAAAGAACATTGTCTAGAAAGCAGTATGATCCCTAAAATGAGAGATGTGTATGAAAAATATTTATACCCCAGTGTTAATGCCAGGATTGCATTAAATGATGATTAAAATTGGCTGGGAAGTTGGGCTAAGCTGAGTATCAATTGTAACAGTATTATTTATTTAAAAATATTATAAATCTTGTTTACAATATGAATAGTGATATTCAATACTATAAATGCAATTATTTTAATAAAAAAAAAGTTTGAGGAGTGGGGAAAAAACACCAACGTGGTTTTTTGAGTGTGTGTGGAAATATATGTGAATGTGTAAATAAGTAGTTTAACTCATTTTTCTCATTTATCCACATTTACATTACATTTCTTAAATCAAATACTGTTAAATAATCATCAACAACCTCCTTGCTTATAAACTAAAAACTATCCCCTGCTGGCAATCTTGCCTGAAGTTGAGTCTAGAATATCAGTGATTGCTGCAAAGTCCAACTTACAAATATTTACCTAATGAAAGAGAGAAAATTATATTCATCATGATTGGGGGAAGGAGAGTAAGAAAAGCTGATTTGCCTATAGCAGCTATTTCCTACTAAACAACAAACAAACAAAAGGAAAAAAACACAGAAGTGGCAGAATATAAGCTTGACCTAGATAAACTATTTAAAGTAAAGTCTTGAACAGGCCAAGATTTATACTCATATCAGCAAAGAGGTTTATATGGAGATTCTCAGGATTCAAGTTTAGAATATACAAAACTTATGCACAGAGCTCTGGGCTTACACAGATGATGAAATCAAAGATTTGAGACATATTTACCTAAATATTAAAGTGGAAGAGCACCCCAAGTGACATCTGAGCACCACAATCTTAAAGCTGAGAAGCTGGACCCACTGCAATGCAATGTAGATGAAACTACCTTCTTAGAGCTGAGCTAAAGTGCATACCCTACATGCCAAGCTAATGGTTCTCACAGGTCATAGAAGAAAGATGACCATTTTCTGCATGGGCCATGTTGACGTTTGGGCCAGAGGACAGTGGTAACATAACCCTGAGATTAACATGAAAATGCAAGAGAATGATGTCCAAGTTAGAGCAAGTAAAAGGCAATACACACAGAACACTCACTGGTATCCTGGCCAGGGTAATAAAGTGTCGATACTTAAGTAGGCAATCAGAGGAAACCCTATAGATGAGAAATTGTGCTTAATGCAGCTTCTGAAAAAAAAGGAAAGGAGACTTGACCCCTAGCTCAAAACAATTGAGAAAGACCTACTTCCTGCCTCACCTGCAAGGACAAATGTCCCAGGGCCTGGTCTCCTGCTAAGAGGTAACTATTAAGCAAGCCTGAAATCTACAGGTCACAGGTACATGGGTGCCAACCAGGTAGGGCATCTGGCGAAAGGTAGTGCCAGACTGAAGAGGAGGATTTCGAGCTATGGTTAGAATGTGCCACTAAAATGTTCCAAAGGAGGCAGATTTCAGATGTGGAGGAGTACTAATGACTAATAGAAAAATTGCATGGTCCAGAATTAGAAATTATACATGGTCAAAAATCATAAATTTCTGTCTCCATGGCAGAATATTCAATGGCACTCAATCAGGCATGAAGGAATGTAGATGGTGCTATGATCTATTTGGCAGTTTTCTGATGTTGCACCAACAGGAAGGGATAAAGACCTTAAGATATGAAACCTTCCCAGACTTTCACAGTACACTGTATACCAACCCCTCACTATTATAGTTTGGAAGATCAGATCCAATTGGAGCAAGGTGGTAAGGTAATGATTGACAGCGAGACAGAGCTAGAGAAATAAAGTCTACACAAAATGACTGAGATTTTCTGCCCACAAGTCTTGCAAATTTAGGAAAATAGAAGAATATTACCTTTAGAAAAACTGCTACTTTAGGAAACAACCTTCACAGAGATCTAGAAGTTTAAGCTCAGATTCCCAGAGCCAAAGCTTAGACAGGGAGCTAAACCCTCACCAGGAAGCATCCTTGAGAGAGGTTATTATTAAATTCTTCAGTTCTTGTCAGAAGGGACCTTTAGAACTACCCAAAGGCTTTGGAGAGATACTATACCCATTCCATTCCAGGTACATGCATGATCTCCTAGGCAACCACCTTGGAGCTTCTTTCAGAATCTAAATAATTGTGGAACAGATTAAGGAAAATACAAAATGGTGCCTAATATTGTGTAGAGTGAAACTGCATTCCATTTGCCTCCACTATTGATGGACATCTTGGGGCAAATTGCACCAAAAAGAAAAATTCTATGTGGGGCCTATAGAAATTGAGGTCAAAGAATGAAGAAGAGATGGTTAGTATAGATGCTCCTCACAATCCTAACTCCCAAAAGATGGAGTCAGAGATGTGTATAAACCCTAGCTCTGAGGGCAGAAGTGTTATAGAGGATCCAGCCTGGGAATTTAGGCTGCCCATATCCTGTCACCTTCAAATCCTCATGTTGTTCTGTCTGCATCCATGATAGCCATACACGTGAGGGGTACTGATAACTTCTGCTGACCACAACTATCCCAACCTGGCTAAGAATCTTTATATATGCAAGGGATCACATATGTTCTATATCCAGGCTGTAACATGGGAAAAGACCCCAACCAGTGTCTCAGCAGCAAGCACACTATCCATTACCTAAGGTGGAAGCAATGTTGGCTGGGGATAGCCAGAGGACACTATTGAGGACTGTTCATTGCCTTTTCCTTACCCATCTCCTAGAGAGATATTCTGAATTGGAGACATCACCTGAGACTGAAATGTTTTTCTAACAGATGCAACGAGATGGACAAAAAATATTCACTAGAATTTTAGGAAAATGTATGAAAGGCAAAATAACCTGGCTTGATTGGCCCTGGAAAAAATTCAGAGGAAGTTGGGAAAGGGATATAGTGGTGGGGAATAGTAAAAGAAATAGATTTTTCTTCCCAACAGGCTGCTTGGGTTGGGGAAGATCACCTGCTGGGAAGTCAGTGGTCCATGAGCAGGCAAGCACGGAGTACGAGGAGGCTGGCCAGTTTCAGTGGTGACCCTCCACCATGACACCCCATCATCCTTCATATAGTACCTCGGTCCACAGTACTTGGCTGCAGTAGATTTTTTCTTTTTATGGAAATCACCTAAACAGCACACCTGTGAGCTCAGGTTACCATGGGGGTGTCATTCAGATGACATGAACATCAAAGTGAGTAGAAGTGTGAATTTCTACTGAGAGGAAAAAAGAAAAACCTGGAAAAAAAATGGAGTGTGGAGTGTCCAGCACTTTCACAAGACCATGAATTTGGAAAGGAGAGTTGAGCCAGAGCCAGGTTTAGCCTAATCTTCAGGGATAAAGGAGATTTCTGAGTTTATGAGATTCAATTAAAAAAAATAAAAAATAAAAGTCCTACCAGTATCAAACATCAAACACACTGCCTAGCTCAGAATAAGAATTCATTCTATGTTTATTAAACAAGGGCAGACTTTTGGTTTTAAGCTTTAAGTAGCTCCTCTGTGCGTGGGATTGTGTCAGGGATTATGTCCGTGTTTCTAAGCATTTTGCATTCCTTTTGAAATACCATTTCCTGTACTCAGTAACACCTGACCTTGCAATGTTTAATGCAGTGAGAAGCACTTGTGAATGACAGTAGAGACAGTGCTGGGCTGGAAGAAAGGGGTTACCCCCATTCACATATGCCACCAAGGTTAGGAGTTCCTTAGATAGCGGGTATATGGGATTTTTATGTGTGTGTTGAGAAAGAAGAAAGATGTTTTTTATTCCATATCACAAACTTGTATCTAACATGTTCTTAAATATATTTCAATATAATTACTTTCCTTTGTAATCCTATATATTTTCTTTTTATTGGGGTATCATTTACATACACTAAAATGTATATATGAGTTCACTGAGTTTCAACAATTATATATATTAACATAACCATTACCCCAAGTGTGGTAGAAATCATTTCCCAAACCTCAGTAAGTTCCCCTCTGCCAAATCAGGGCCCCAAAACCAAAACACTACGCCAGCACTGACTGCTATCACAGTGAGTTACTTTTGTTTGTCCTTGAACTTTACATGCACTCTTTGGTGTGGGGCTTCTTTTGCTCCACATAATGTTTCTGAGATTTGGAGCATATTGGAAGACCCACTTTGGGAAAGGTTAGGGAGTTTAACAAAGTAGCTATAAAGTTGTGGGGAAAGAGTCAGGAATGTACTCATCTGGCTGAGTAACAACCCAGAGCCAGTAACAACCTGAAGGGGAAAGGTAGGGAGTGGTCCCCTGACCCAGAAGAGAGAAGATGTTTACATCGGGCTGGGTGATTTTTAGTGACACAGCCCACCTGTGCAACCAGGCAGGAAAAAAGCCAGGAAAAATTGCATTGAGATGCCTGCAAGGTTTCTATGGAGAGCTTATCAGCAAAACAAGGTGAAGGAGCAGGAGGGCAATAACTGGAATACTCATCCTTAGTGAAGCAACTGGTCAAGCACTGGAAAGTAGAGGAGATTACTAGTGGATAAAGGTACTGACAAGAGAGAGGGGAAAGTATGGAATCTTGAGGTCCCTCTGCACTCAGCTCTTCATCCACTGTGGATGAAGAGCTGAGTGCAGAGGGACCTCAAGATTCCATATACAAAGATTTAGCAATGGTCACATAAGTGGGTGGCTTGGGTTTTTAGCCAGAGAACATTTCAGAAGTATAATACTTCTTAAACCACAGATGGCAGGTATGCACACTTTCCTTAAGTAAGACGTTACCAATGGCACTTATTTCTAGATCATTCTTTATTTCTTTAAATCAAATCAGCAGGAATTATACTTCTGGGAAATACTATACCAAACACTTATTAAATATACAGCCATACCACTTGTTTTGTGTTTTTTTTTTAAGGGTAACAATTAACCTTTAAAAAGTCTGACCTTTCCAAAAAAGGCAGACAGAACTGTTGACATGAGCTCTCTGAGGTGTTCTGTAAATGTTTCAGAGAAGCGTTTCATAACCAGAAATATGGACTTTCAGCAGCAATGGTTTTCTTACACTGTACCTCTTTGAAATGATTCGCTTAGTTGATATTTTTAATTTGTAAAATGAAGCCATGAAGTGGAGTCATGGGGTTAGCTGCTAGCATAATACCACATCCCAGAGGAAGGAGGCTGAGCCTTCAATATGAGCACTTGCTCTTACAAACTCACCAAGCTCATCACATGCACAATGGCAGAAACATATTCGAGATTATTCTAAAGCGTGTGTTCAATCACCACTTGAAAGTTCAGTCCTATCCCAACCCATACCAGTGAGAAACTAGCCCAGCAGTCTCCCCTGCCACAGTCTTTCCCCTGTTCCTTTTATGAAATTCACCATTGAAGTGATCTTTCTACTTGGAAGTCTCACGATATCATTCCCTGATTAAAACCCCCAATGTTCCCATGTTTATCCAGAATGCAATGAGGGCCCTGTGATCTGGCCTCAGGTGGCCTTTACATACCTATCACAGTCTATTAATGATTGTTTCATGACAGGGACTCTGCTCTGTCCTATTCATCATGTAAACTGATCCCAGCTTCCACTAAACCACATACAGAAGAGTCTTTTAAGAAGTGTTTATGCAATCAAGATAAAAAACAATTCAATGAAATATTCTTCTCCAAGGCTTATACCTGAAAAGTACACAAGCACACTGCTCCTGAATCATTTCTGGAAAATGAAAATAGTTATAGTATACATGATATTACAACAAAGGTAGCACACACAAGGGTTTAGCTGAAGAGAGCCAGAGGAAAGGACGGTTTACAGATTTAGACAGCATGAAGGGAACTAACAAAGGAAAGGGAAACACCCAGGCCTGAAAGGACAAAGGGAGAGAACAGAGTTCCCAAGCCCAAGGGAACACTTGGCAGGTGTTATCTCTACACTGACAGTTCCCAGACTGTGGCACACAGAGCAGCAGCATTAGCACCACATGGAAACTTGTTAGACAGGTGAATTCTGAGTTCCTGCTACGGATCTACAGAATCAGAAATTCTAGGCATGGGTATCTGCCACCTGTGTTGGAACAGCCTTTCAGATGATTCTAATACACATTAAAGTTACACAACCACAGCTCTAGACTCCAGCTCAGTGGTTGGCAAACTGTAGCCAGTGAGCCATATTTGGTTTGTTTTCTGTTTTGTTATATAGCTCATGAGCTAAGAATGATTTTACATTTTCAAATTGTTAAATTTAAAGTGATTACAGAAGCACCCAAATCATGTTCTTAATTTTATCTCTTGGGCCACTGAGCTTAAAGCTTAAAATATTTACCATGTAGCACTTTGTAGAAAGAGTTTGTTCACCTATACTCTAGAGAAATACAATTAGGGAACAGGGCAAAGAGCCACCATGACCTCTGTACCCTGTTCTAGTGCTTCCACAGGCCAGATATGTATAAGCCAGAGAGCAAAGGAAGAATCTTTACCTCTGAGCTTCTGGAACACAGAGCAGGACAGAGAGAGGTGAAGATTATGTGAGAGACCAGTGTGTTTGAGGGGAGGGTGGCAAACAGAGAAAAATCAACACACAGCACACCTACCTACACTGTGACTTAAGACCTCACAAAGACTGCCACCCTCTCTTACAACAATATGTATCCTCTAAGAGAGGCAGGAAAGCCATGGGTGAGGACAAAGGCCTGACACACTGCAGGAGCAGGAAAAACAGAGGGAAAGGGCCCTTTATCAAAGCAATTAGATCAGAGGCCTTGGAACATGAGAGACCAAAGTGTTGTTTCTATCTTCACTTACAAACTGGGCAATCCTAGACAAGTTATTTAACCTTTCTGTACCTCAAATGGTTCATTTGTGAAACATAGGAAAAGAATATAACACTTACCTCACTGAGATATGTTACAGATGAAGTAAAACAAGGTATGTAAAGTACTTACAAAAAGAGTCATATTACCATAACATGTGGAAAGATTTCACTCAGCTGGCCTTAACCAAACACATCCCTATACCAGTCTGAGCACTGAGTGGTAACAACAGAGTGATGGGTAAGAAAGAGGCCCCACTCTCAAGAAACTCAGAGTCTAGCAAAGAAGAGAGAAATACAGACAGCAAGGACATCAAAGGGAGAAGAAGGCCTACTTCCCTGCAAGGTAGAGAGGGCTTCTCAGAAGAAGGTGGCTAGTGGGGAAATACTTTCTTAGAAGATGGAATGGCATGCAAAGACACGTTTGCAAAGTGTCTTCAGGAAATTGCAAGCATCTCTGTATAACTGTATCTTGAGCTTTTGTTTCTGTTATAGGGGGCTGGAGATGAGGCCAGGGATAAGGAGATAAGGATATATGTCATAATAAGAAGTTTACAACGAATAAATTGGAAACCATTTGTAGAGGGAGTAACAAAATTACCGAGCAACACTCAATATGAGCACAAGAAAAGGAATAAGAGTCTTTGTTGGCACATACACCAATTATACACCTAGAGTAAAGGACAACAGTGCACTGGACACAATGGGGACTACACATGGTCAAATATCTAATCAATGAGCACACACATCTTGATTAGATGATGAGCACATGGCTTCCAGAGAGAGATACGGATGCTCAGGTCTGTGATCAGAAGTGGAGCTGCATGGGCAGCAGAGGCACATTGTCAGGGACAGTAAAACTCTCCTAAGATAGACATTGGACAAAATCTCCTCCTCTCACCAGCCAAGATACACAAGAAAAAATAATGAAAAGGTTTTACAACCTTGGAAGGCCAGCAGAGGTCATCTTCTGATATTGGATAATGAGAGTGCTCTTCAGGAGCTGGGCATAAAAGTGAATCTATTACAAAACTGATCTCAGACATGATGGGAAATGTAGCAGCATCGTAAACTGTCTATGTTCTTTACAAAAAAAAAAAAAAGATACTTCACCAATTCCAAGCACAATTGCAAATGCAAAGATAACAAAGTCATAAAGGGAGGAGGAGAGAAAAAACTTGATTATAGAAAAATAGGTAGCATTGATTTCTGCTTTAACAGCAGCAACACTAATCTAACTGAACAGGAGACTCAATTAACACACCAAATTTTAACTTAAGTACCAAAAGCAAAGGTGGCTGTGTCAAACATGTTAAAATTCTGCTCAAATCAATTTAAAATAATTTCCTCTTTCTTGTTTTGTGATAAATTAACATACTCAATTAAAATAATTATTTGATCCCCATAATCCACCTGTGAGTAATTGGGTTGCAAGATCCACTAATGGAAGAACTGAAACAATGGATGGATCACAGCAAGGGTGGCAGAGATGAGAAAACATGTACCTGTATGCACACTCTGCCTCACATATCCCGTGATGTGCCAAGGTGAGAGCAGAGCTGGCTGGACATGAGCGGTTTCACTGATGGGCAGTTTGTTTTGCTCAGACATCAGTGTGGATCAGTGCATTCTGTGATAAACAAGAATGCACCCAGAAAACAAGAAACAAATTTAACATTCGTGATAAACAATGTCTTACCGTATTCACACTTGAAAGAAATTATGAAGGAAAGGGAGTGCATACAAGGATATACAAGGAATAGAAAGCATTGTTTCCTTCCCCACTCCTGGGTCAACTTAGAATAATTGTCAGGTCCTGTTAATTCTACCTCTTAAATAGCTACTTTGTCAGCTCTGCTTGATGACTCTACTGCCACTTTCCTAGTTTAGGGCTTTATGCTGTCTCCTCTGGGTCATCTGGAAAGTATCCATCAGCTTGGGACTAGTCCTGTGCCACTCTCATTCACACTCCCTTGGAGGATGGCCACCAGAACAGCATGTCAAAAGGAAAATTATGATCAGAACTCTTGCTTAACATTCTCCAATTGCCCCCATTGCCTACTGTGTAATCCTAAATGATAACTATGGGCCTCTAATTTCTTCTGTTGCAAGTTTTATCTGCCCCAACCTTCCCACTAGGTCATCTTGTGATCCTGGTAAACTTTAGTTCCCAGAGCACATACATAGGGACTTATCATTTTTCCATGCCTGAACTCATGCTGATCACTTCACCTGCAGTACTCTCTTCCCGCTTGTCTACCTGGCAAAGTTCTGTCTGTCTGTACTAATCAGGGAACCCTAGCTCCTATAACAAAAAATCACAAACCTCAGTGCTCCAATACCATAAAGGTTTGTGCTCACTTTACCATTCAATGCAGATTGACTGGGGGATATTCAGAGATAAGGTTCTTATCACCCAATGGCTTGACATCTCAGGGCTCTAGAGTACTCTACTGTATCTTCTTCAGCCTCAGATATGCAAAGAGACAGCTGCAGGACTGAGTAGAAGGGTTTATATGCCAGGCCTGCGTGGAGAAGCTGGTGCCCACTATCCTTTTGCCAGGGAATGGAGTCTATCTATGTGCCTAGTGAAAAAAAATATCTCTTAGAGAACAAATAGCCTGCATCTGTAGCAACATCTTCTCAAGTCCAGGCACAATAAAATCTATTTCTGAAGACTTTACTGCCTGCCTCTTCTCCTCCCAGTTGCATGCAAGGATCTTTCTTCTCTATTATAGCCGCGAAACATTAGGAACACTGAAGCACTGTCTGAGTCTTGGCTTCTCTACCCCACATTCCTACCACCAAATGAACCATAGTGTGTGCTTGAAAATACCTATTTTTATTTAGAATACTGCAACAGAGTAAAAGAAACTGAACTAGGGTTTATGCAAATAAGGATGCAGGAGGGAAAGAAGTGAACTTTTTCCAGTACCATTCTTCAGCACTGAAAAGTACTAGACAAATGGGTGTCCAAATGAGTGAATGAACAGAAGGAATAAATGGGCAAGGTGAAGGAGAAAGAGAATATGTGCATTATGGAAGGAACAGTGATATTTAATCCAGTTCATTAGTTGGCCAGGCACTGTGCTAAGCTCCTTTTATCTGTTATTTCTTTTAATCCTCAACCCTTATTCTATGAAGTAGCTTTGATTAACATTGCTGCTTTAGGAGGAGAACGCTGAGATTCAGAGATGATGTTTCCAGAATCCCTGTCAGATAGTGATGCAATTAGGATTGAAACATAAGCCTACCACACCTAAATGTATATAGGACAGAGAGGATATGAGTAGTGTTGACCCTGAGAAGAAGATACATGCCAAAAAGGACTTCTTATGGTTAATTGGACCCAAATTCATAACCAGAGTCTAGCACAGAGTCTAGCAGCCATTATCTAGAGAAACCTCTCACACACACTGCATTTCAGTGAAAAGTCATAGACAGGGCTGCCAAGCCTTCTGTTCTGTGTTCCTGCTGTCTGAGTTGACTCTTATAAGAGAGCTCCTAAGATTCAAATATAACCAATAGGACTGAGACTTTCCACCTCCAATCTAGGCTATGCAGATAGCTATATCCTTATTTGCTACTTCATTAACCAATCAGAGCAAACATCATTTTGACCAATCAGGAGAGTGCTATTTGGACTAATCAAACTGTGAGATTTGGAATCCTCGTTTGTATGGAAATGGGCCAATCAAGGATGAGGAACTAGCACTTTTTTCTATAAGCCAGCTTCACTTCTGTCTCAATGGATTATACTTTCAGTTTCTATTTAAGACTGCACTTCTCTGGCTGAAGCTGCACGCTGGAGCTGCGGCGCTGGAGCTGAAGCTATAACACCAAAGCTGTCTTACTGGAGCTGTGGTATGACACTGGAGCTTTAACTCCTGAGCCTTGTCACCTGGGGCACCTCGCCCGTGCTGTTCAACAGATGTTCTGTTTCATAATTGAGCTGTTTTCATTGAATAAATCTACCCCCATCATTGCAACCCAAATTGGGGACTCCAGTTTGCATTGAATTGCAGCAATAAACTTCAAATGACATTACATGGTATGATCTGAAATGACAGCCTAGTGCCTCTCCTGATGCTGTCCTGAATCAATGCATTAGTGCCTGCATGAGTCCCTTGGGCTCAATTGTCTTCCAAGTGGTGCCAGAAGGGTTTGGGGTAAGTCCTCTAGGATCCAAGGTGTCCCACACTTTCTGTTGAGGTCTTAGAGACTTTATTTAGCTTAGACAGGCTACTCTCATCCAGTGACCTCAGTTCATATGTTTGGACCAATTGGGCCCCTCCATACAATTTAGCTTTGGTGTCTAGGAAGGGTTTCCTTCAGTCATGTTTGGTACCTGGGAGGGTATCTACCAGGGAGGGAGTCCTCGGTTGTGTTTGGCACCTAAGGAGGGTACCCTCTAGTCACATTTGGTACTGGGAAGGGTATGCTCCAGGTTGGAACTCAGCCTTGTCCATAAGGTTTGTGGGGACACCCACACAAATGGGCACCCAAAAGGATGCTTTCACAAGGAGGGGTGCATGCTACAAGCACTCAAGGGGATGATGACTGTAAGGAAGAGTGCAAAATGGATAGATAACCCATGCTCTAAAATTCTCATGTTAATAAGCCACCACCCAATGTCAGCAAAGAGGACTTTGGTTGATTACATGTACAACAAAAATTATGCTCCAGAGAATTGTAATTGGTTAGGTATCTGGACAAAAATCATACAGGACAGTCTTAAGCTTTGTTGGCTAGACAGAGCTCCTTTGGAACTCCAGAGCTTGTCTATTTGTGTGATCAATTAGAAAAAAGAGAATACGTACCTCCCAGAAATAATGGAAAGACTTCTTTAAATGGTACTTTGAGAGATCTAAATTGAAACAAACTGAATTCTGTATATATTTTAAATTACTTCTGTGGTCTGTTTTTCCCCTTCCCAGTTTGTGCTCAGATTTCATCTCCAGAGCCATCTTCTCTAGCTCAGTAGGAAAGTTTGCTCCCTTTAAAATGCAAAACTTCTGATACCACTCTCTTTGCTTTCTGAGCTTTTCAACTTTATTGTGCACACTTGCTTTCTTTTCTCTTTTGTTTTTGTTTGTCGACAAGTCCACCTTAAGGGACACCCTTAAAGGAGAGGATTTCAAATCTCTCAGAGACGATGAAATTATTTTTTGATTTTAAAAAACAGCTTTACAAGAATTCTTACAGTATGTAAAAACTTGGGTGGTGTGAGCAAAACCTTAGCTTAATCCAACTGCCAGAAAACATAATTTGGATCCAGTTTTTCTTTTGAGTTTTGTATTATTCTGTTGTCTGTGTGCTTATGTATGTCTATGTAAGTATGTTATAGATATAGCATATTTCTGGATAGTATTGCCAAAAATTGATTGGTAATTTCATAATTAGATTATAAAAGAACCCTATTCAGTTGGCTTAGAGCAAAGGAGTGTTCATAGGAAATGAAAAAAATAAGAGAACCCAATTTTTTTCAAGTGCGTGTACTCTAGGATTAATTTTTAGTGAAGAGAAGCAAGCTTAAAGATGTTGGTTTTACTAAAACAGGCATGTCTTTAAAGAAAATGGCTAATATGTGGACAGAGCTGACTCCATCTTAAAGCTAATCTGTCATTGTAACTTCTAAGTGAATGAACCGGGACCTTTGGCCCCCTTCCCTTCCCCAGGCCAACTCTGGAATGTGTACAGAGGCTTCAGGTTAATCAGGGAATTTCCATTAATGTTTCCTCTAAGGTGAGCCACTCTCGATGTTATCTGTCTCATAGCTAACCATGGGGCCACAGCCTTGAGGTATCCGGTTCCCATGGCGCCGCAGCCTCCAGGTATCCAGTTCCTATGTCCCCCCTGACTGCCCGCAGATTCCTGTGTTAGACCATATGTACTTCTCTAAGTGTGGATAAAAGCTAGTTGTTTAAGGAAAGACACAAAAATCTGAACATCCTTCTGCCCCCTCAGGACTACATTTCTGTACGTAAGTTCCTAATTAAACCCAACCAGCAAACTGAACTTGTCTGCCTCTATTTTTGGCCTTGACTCCTTCACTGTTTGGGGGCTATTTTGCATATATGGCCTTTTCACAGAACAATTGGTGAGCCAGGCAGGAGACCAAAGAAGTGGGCCTTAGGAAAGAGGCATCTGTGGGGGGAATCCTGGTTTGGCCATCTACTTCCATATAGGGAGGAATAGCTCATTTGTTAAATGTGTGTGGACCACCACAGGAGTATGGGGGCACCCTGAAAACACTGGCTGATTTTATGCATTTGTTTGAAGAAGTATGTATTACATGCTGTGGCCACAAAGAAAACTGCATGACCACAGCTGTGCACTGGCCTCTCGTGGGCTGTTTGGCTAGCCACTGATGCCCAACTAGAGGTAGAGTCCAGGGTTAGAAATTAGAGCAAGAACTGATACTAGAGAAGGTATTAAGATGTTTATACCTCTGTTAACATGGGGACTGGCTGATAAAGATGGTGAGGTGGAAAGGTCCTTTGAACAGATCCCACTTCTTTTATGGAGGCCATAAGTCTCTGTTTGCATCTGTTTGTATGTTCATGTGTTTTTCTATATATTTGTTGTAGATGTGTGTTATTTTCTACCTCCAGATAGTATTTCTAATTTGTAAAAGAACTATGTTTAATTGGCTTAAAAACAAAGATGTGCTTGGAAGGATTGGCTATTCTAAAATTCTCAGAAATACAGAAATTAACACAAATACTTTTCAAGTTTATGTGATCTAATTTAATCTTTAGTAAATAAAATCTAGTTTAAATTTTTGGCTTAAGTAGAACAGACATGTCATTAGAGTTATGTAAAGGTTAAGAATTCTAATTAAGATGAAAGAAAAATAATACTTATTTTAAGTAACAGGAGGAAAAAGTGTGAAGATGTATTTTTGAGGGACAGAAAAGCAATTTCATCCTAATGTGAAGCTGGTTGTTTCAGAATAGGGAAGAGGAAAATAGGACAAAATCTGAATGTAAAAATGAAATTGTAAAAGTTTTTTGAAAGGTATTTTGAGAAAGGAAATGTTATGTGGTCAAGCTAAATAAGATTGGAATAAATTTAATTAAGTACCTAAATTTAAATATAAAAAGTATACTGATACAAATTTTAGCCTTTTTCTTGGCCTGAGAATGGTTTTCAGGGATTCTAGGTGGCCTCTGTAATACCTCAAAAATCTATTTTATCTCTCCTTATAAAAGATATTAAACTAACTATTCTTACTTGAAATTACATGGGGAACATTGTCAAATAAGAAATAACATCAAATTTTCTTTATGTTGTGTTTATACAAGCATATAAGTGTTTCATAAATAATGAAATTCCTGAGATGTCTTGGAATAAGATGTCTGTTGTCAAAATTGAGTCTCACACTAAAAGGACTAAACCTGAGTATTAGATTGTGGTACATGTGGATGAAGTATGTTGTTTCTGCAAAAGTGACCCGTTATTGCCAAAATGTGGCCATCCCTATGACCTTGTAAACGTGGTAACGGTCTGCTCCTGACTCAGAGAAATTAAATTAAAATGGGTGAAAAACAGTTGTAAATTAATGAATAGTCAGGGCTCTGGGAAACCCAAGACCATCACTTGGTTCTTCTAGGCTCCCCGGCAATCCCTATTTTTTAGTTTTTGCATTCATTCATGAACTATAGTGCATTTAAGCTAATCCTCATTCGACTGCCACTTAATATGGGATATTAATATGTTCTCGTTGTTAGATGTATATTTTCTGGATGAGGTGAGGCCTTTCCCTTCTGCAAGGCTGATACCCTCACAGTGTCAAATAAACTATTCGAAAAAAATGTTTCCCACTTGGAGTATACCTTCCAAGTGCTCCCTCAAGGCTAACCATATAGCCCCACTGTATTCCACGGAATAGGGTTCCAGACCTGTCATGGTTTTCTTTTTCAACTCAACACTGCGAAATGCTCATTATACTGATGGCATAAGGTTAAGCAGTGAAGATTTGTCTCTGCTGCAGACTTTCCCGGACCACCTGCAAGAGAGAGAATGGGCAGTGAATCTATAGGAAGGTAAAGATCCAGGAATCACAGTAAAGTTTTTGGGAGTCCTATTTTTAGGTAAGACCTACATTATTCCCTGTCATAGACAAAGTACAAGCCTACCCCATGCCAAAAAAATGTAAAAGAAGTACAGGATTTTGTGGGAATTCTAGGGCACTGGCAAAAACTATACACCATTTAGCTCAATACTTTCAACTGTTATATTATATCACCTAGTTAAGAAGGGACATGGACATGTATGGGACTAGGAAGCCAAACAACAGGCTGCCTTTGAGAAAACAAAAATACTGGTCAAATAGATTAAAGATCTTGGAATCTCACAGGTGGAGCTGTCATTTGAAAATGTTTTAGTAACCCCAGAAGGCATGTGCTGGGCATTAAGGGAAAAACAGTAAAAGAAATGAGTGCTCCTTTGAGTTTGCTTCCAGTTATGAAAAGGGGCAAAAGTAAGATAGACCTCTATAGAACAGCTAGTTACAATAAGAACTTTCCTTTCCATTGAGGGGTAGATTGACATGTTCCACCGACCAGCCTCTGTTGTGGCTCAGACTCCTAAACTGACTAAATGGCATGCTTACTTATATGACATACTTATTTACAACAGAGGAGAACTCTGTCAAAAATTCCTGTCTTTAGAGATGCAGCACCTATTAGGCCCTGTTAAATATATAAAAACTCTAAATGTTTCTCCTGCTATCCCTGTTTTAGCCCCTGCAACTTGCAAAGAAGAAATAAGGGAAGTTTCAGCTGGAGCTTGGTATACTGATGGCTCTAGCAAGGGTAATCTTTCTACTTGAATGGAAGTTGCTATTCAACCAACCAATGATACTCTCTGGTTGGTAATCACACATGAACCTTGGCTGCTGACCTTGTGACAGTTGGGCCATTATAAAGGGATTGACTCTGTGGCTTGGACAGTGGGAGGCAGAGAGGTGGATGATTGTGAACAAACCTTCATGGGATAAGAGATGTGGAAGGATATTTGGGCTAACTTGCAAAAGTTTGAGGCAAATCTTGACTTCCATGTCCCTACTCATAAGGGGTCTATACTACCAGGCCATCGGGAAGTAGATGCCTTAGCAAAAAATACATGCTTAGCAACTGACCAATCAGTCGACATTGCAGACTAGGATCATTGGAAAAGTACACACTGTACTGTCTGCATAGGATGGTGCATAGATAAGGAGGAGGGGCTGGAGCTTAAGCTAAGGGCAGTAACTCTGGAATCTGGGTTCTAGTCTACCTATTCACTTAAGAACTCAACTTGTAAGGGACTGATGAATTGACTACATAGGCCCCCTTCCCTTGAGCTCCAAATATGCTCTGGTGTGTACTAAATATTTGTATTTCCAATCTTAGACTTCTTCTATTCCTGTAGCATTCAGTTACAAGGGGTGGGGAGTAGGGGAAATTTGTGCCATCATCCAAACTGAATATTGTGTATTTATACCAGATAAATCTGCTAATATCTCTTCTTTGTTAGTACATATTAACACTCAAGTAACCCCCTTAACTGATCCAATCCTAAACCTAGGCAGCCTATGAGCACACTGATTGGGTTCCTGGGAGGCATGTGGAAAAAGTTGTTACTAATACTTGGATTGCTTCCTTTGTCTTTTTTTCTTGCATGTGTCTATATTGTTGCTGTGAACTTTGTCTCCAATCCAGTCAATTGGTGACTAAATAAGCTACCTCCCTGCTGATGAGGCACCTTATTGACCACTCAGGGCACCTATATAAAAAAGGGGGCATACGAGTTTATAAGAGCTGGCTATGAAGGGTAGATTGTAGAGGAGAGACTGCTTCATGACATGAGTGCTGCCTTACTCTAGATTCAGCAAGATCCAAGGCAGAACAGAGATCACTTCCCATAAAAGTACTCAGGGATGGTCAGACACTTTCCCCTGTGCCCTAGGTATGCTGGTTCCTGGAATAGACCCTCATCTTGCCCTGCCCTGGGCAAGTATGTAAGATGTTTTCCCCTTATTAGGGGAAGATCATGCCCCAGGACCTCTATCCATCCTACCCTGCCCTACACAATCTTTTAGCACCTACCATATGATATGGAGGATATTTATGTCATCTTGCCATTGTTCAAGACTTACCTCAAATTTAAGTTTCCTTAATAAACTCTTAATGTAATAATGGAGTTGTCAGCCTCTTTCTCCATTCTCTCAGCCACAGAAAATTTTATGTAACAGCTAATCACTCTGAGCTCTAGTGAAACCTTTAGAAATCTAAAATTGATTTAAAAGCAAATGGTTTTACTAGAGAATAAATAGGATAAGAGTATCTAAGTGAACTTTTCAGCAAATAGTTTTTCAAAATCCTTTGGTTACATAAAAACTTAAAGTCTGTTAAATTAAATGGTGAATTGGATTAAATTTTCAAGCTGAGCTGAGATTAGAAAAAGATGTCTAGTCGCCCACTGCCCTGCTAGCTTCAGCAGACAAGATGGAATAACAGAGCAATGAGTTTAGAGACCTTAGTGTGCCATATTACAAGGCAAGAAGGGCACAAAATGCCTCAGATTAAGATCCAGACACTTGTGACAAAGCCTAATTAGGATGTTATGGCAATTGAAGATAATTGCATATAAGATATGTGTTTTTGGTAAAAGAAGGCATAAGGATGGAAATACATTTTTTGTTGTTGTTATTGAAGAAAAAGAGTAATTTTGTCTTAGGGCAAAATAAGTGTTCAGGAACAAGAAGGGGGAAAAGGTAAAGCAGAAGCTGAAAGGTTTACAAAAGTTGCAGAAGGTTTGTGTATGTTACAAAAGGTTTATGGAGAAGGAATCCTGAAAAAAAAATCTTATGCATGGTCAAACTAACCAAGATTGGAACAGACTTATTTAAGAGTATATTAACACAGAATTGGAATTTGGTTTCTTTCTTTGTTAAAAGAACATGTTTTCCTATAGTATTGGTATGATTTTCACAGGAAATTATAAAGGGAAATTGAAATATTGTTTTATTAAAATTATTTTCTGTGCTCTGCATCATCAGGCCTTTGATTATATAGGTAAATCAAACCTTTTTGATACTGAGAAAACTAAGTTTTGCTTCTAACTATTTAAATTTCTGTAATTGCTTGTGAAGTCTTTGTCACATGATAAAATAGATAACTAAAATAAGGGAGCTGCTCAAAAAAGGTGGGAATAAAACTAATTAAGCCTATTTTAGGTTTACAAAGTGAATTTTAATCCAATTGCTTACTTTTCAATAATAAAAATATACTAGTGATGATTTGCATACATTTTCATTGCATAGAGGCATTTCATAAGAGAGGGCTACAGCCACTGTCATCACTAAAAGACTTCAGGAAAGCATTTTTCCTGCTTTGAATATGCCCACAGAGCACCAGAGCCACTGGGGACCCATTTTACAAGACAAATTCTACACCAGGTATGTAAAATTTGGCCTATATTGCAGCATTTCCATTGTGCATTTTATCCCAAGACCTTTGGTTTTATAGAAGAAACTGATAAGGCACTTAAAATGCAATTGGTGTAACTTGTTGAATTTTTTAACCTGTTTTGACCTAAAACCTTTCCTTTGTTATTACTTAACCTCTTTCAAAATTGTTGCTAGAAAACCTATGAGGCTACATCAGGGAATGTACAAACCTGCCTTATTAAGGAGACTCTCTGATTGCAAAGAACTTATAAAGGCTCTTGAAATCAATGCAAGCTTGTAGAGCAATCATTCATACACAGTGCACTCCTGGGAGATGAAGACGTCAAGCATTGTGGCCTACAACGTAGAGATATGGTGTGTTTGAAAAAAGACATGTCCAAAAGGATTCCCTTTAGCCTCACTAGAAGGGACCCTCCAGGTATTGTTAACTAACCCTCTGCCACGAAGTGTAAAGGTATTGACTCATAAATTGATGTTTCTCATTTAAAATAGTTCCCATCGGTGCACCTCATTTACCTGACAGGACATCCCAGCTTACAGGAGACTTCAAATTAAAGTTTTAAAGAGCAGACAACTGCTTAGACAAAAGCAGGTAGTCTTTCCCAAGATCTGGAACCAGGCCAGTAAAGCTAACTTCTGCAATATATAATCATTATGTTATTCATTGTTGTTCATAATGTTTTATCCTCAGTATGTTAATGATCTTAATTCCCTTGCAACAAGCCAGTCACCTTCCCTATGTTTTAGATTGCATGTTCTAGTTTCTTATTATTAACCCTTGACTATATAGTATTTCATAATTTATGCTGTTTTAACCCTTATAAAAAATGGCACCATGGCAAGGAAGCATTATGACACCCTGTTCACATCTTAGCCTTTGCAGGGGGATTCTATTCTCAATGCTGGATTCGCCATCTGATTGATCTGCCTCTTTTTTAAAACTGGTAATCCTGTAATTATTCCTGTTAGCAATTTTTTAAAAATTAATTAATCATTTATTTATGGTGACATTGGTTAATGAAATCCAATAAGTCTCAGCTATACACTTTAACAGTAAGGCATATATATGATTACACTGTGTGTTCACTTCTCATAGTTACATTTCTTTCTGTAACTACATATTGGACCTCCTTTACTACATCTACAATTCCCTCATCCCTACCCTATGGTAACCACTAGTCTCTGTTTGTTTGTCCTGTTCATTTATTGCTTTTAGGTTTTTATCCCACATATAAGTGATATCATGTAATTTTCAGTTTTTTTGTCTGGCTTATTTGCCTGAGCATGATTATCTCAAAGTCCATCCATTTTGTCACAAATGGCAGTATTTCATCTCTTCTAATGGCTGAGTAATGTTCCATTTTATATATATATATGTGTGTGTATATATATATATATATATATATATATATATATATATATATATATATATATATATATATATATATCACAGCTTCTTAAGCCAATCATCTATCAGAGGACACTTCGGTTGCTTTCATGTCCTGGCCACTGTGAATAACGCTGCTATGAACATCAGTGTGAAAATATATTTTTGGATATGTGTTTTTCAAGTCTTTAGGGTAAATACCCAGTAGAGGCATTATTGGATCATATAGTAGATCAATTCTTAGTTTTTGAGGAACTTCCATACTGTTTTCCACAGTGGCTGTACCAATTTGCCATCCCACCAGCCATATATGAGGGTTTCTTTTTCTCCGCATCCTCTCCAACATTTATTATTACTTGTCTTATTGATTATAGATGTTCTAAAATGTTTGAGATGATATCTCATTGTGATTTTGATTTGCTTTTCTCTAATAGCTACAGATGTAGAGCACCTTTTCGTATATTTGTTGGCCATTTGTATGTCCTTTAGGGAGAAGTGTCTGTTCAGGACCTCTGCCCTTTTTTGACTGAATAGTTTCTTTCTTGTTGTCATTATTGAGATGTATGAGTTCTTTGTATATTTCAATATTAGCTCCTTATCAGAAACAATGCTTGAAAAATATTTTTTCCCATTCGGATGTTTGTCTCTTTACATTGTTGACACTTTCTTTTCCTGAGCAGAAACATTTTAATTTGATATAGTCCCATTCATTTATATTTGCTTTTGCTTCCCTTGCATTTGAGGTCAAATTCATAAAATCCTCTTTAAGTCCAAGGTCCTTGAGTTTAGTTCTTATGTTTTCTTCTATGCATTTTATTGTTTAAGGTCTTAAATTCAGGTCCTTAATTCATTGTGAGTTAATTTTGGTGTTGATGCTAGACAACAGTCTAGTTTCATTCTTTTGCAGGTGGCTTTCCAGTTTTCCCAGCACCATTTATTGAAGAGGCTTTTCTTTCTCCACTGTATGTTTTGGCCTTTTTTGTCTAAAATTATTTGCCCATATAAATATGGATTTACTTCTACACTCTCAATTCTGTTCCACTGGTCCATGTGTCTGTTTTTCTGCCAATACCGTGCCATTTTTATTATTGTCACTTATAGAAGAATTTGAGGTCAGGCAAAGTGATGCCTCCAGGCTCGTTCTTTTTTCTGAGGATGGCTGTGGCAATTTGAGGTCCTTTATGCTTCCATACAAATCTGATTTTTTGTTCTAGTTCTTTAAAAAATGTCAATGGAATTTTGATGGGGATTGCATTAAATCTGTATAACGATTTAGGTAATAAGGTCATTTTAACTATGTTGATTCTACCAATCCAAGAACACAGAATACCTTTCCATTTCTTTGTATCTTCTTCGATTTCTTTTAATAGGGTCTTGTAGTTTTGATTATATAGGTCCTTCACATGTTTTGTTAAATTAATTCCTAGGCATTTTATCATTTTTGTTGCAATTGCAAAAATGGTCATAGGATTGTAAAGATAGCATAAGGAATATAGTCAAATATTGTAATAACTATGTATGGTGTCAACTGGGTACTAGAATTATGGTGATCACATGTATGTTATTAATGTCTAATCACTATGTTGTCCATCTAAACTAAGAAAATAAAAAACAAATGAACAAAAAAGCTAATATCAGATTTATGAGAATACATAAAAATGATAGAGAAATTAAATTGTTCATTTTCTACCTCTGAAAGCAGCTTACGAATTTGAGCTGCTTGTTTAATTTGTATAATCTGCTACATATTGGTGCCATGTTCATAAAGATTTTGTGTCTTATTAAAAACCATCATATATTTTTACAAGTCATTATGGGGAAAAGGTATTATTCCTCTGTAAACATGAGTATAATTCTGATACTTCTGTGGATTAAATGATATTTTTTTCTAAATTTCAATACCAGTGTATGTATATAGAAAATGAGCCCTGTGGTATTTTAAATGCCATCGGTAGAAAACCATGTAAGAGTATAGTTTAGATCCTGATTTCCATCAGTCTTTTTTCTTTTAACCTTTATCAGATGTAGCCAGATCTTGATAAATCCAAGATGACAGCAGGTAGAAATTTAAAACTAATATAAGAACAAACCACTTTCTTAGCATTATGTTTTCAATGGCTGACCATAACACTGCTCAATTAGTCAAAATGATGTGAAATCCAACCATCTCAGTTAACATAATGGCTGTTCAGCCACCAGAACCATCAGGAGCCCAGTAAAGATATTGAGATTCCCTAACTCAAGCAGTCCTTGAAAACATTGATTGCTTGATTATTTGCTTGTAGCCCAAGGGGAGTTTGTGCCATAGTCAATTTCTCCTGCATACCTGGATAAACCTCTTCCTAGGTAGAATTAGAAACAACCAAACATCTCTTAATCTTGGCAAATGCTCTTTAAAGGATATCCTAGTTATTGATTCCAGTGCCACAAGCTGGTTAGGATTTAAATTTTCTGACATTTTAGTTTGGTCGCCCAAACTGGGCTCAGAGCTGATTAGAGGTCTGGACTGTGCAAATGTGTCATTACTTATTATGTTCTAATTGTTTCATATACATCATTGTCAAGTTACTGATATTCTGTTATAACAGAATGCTTAAAGCCCCATACAAAAACTTTGAGCAATGGTTCATGTTAGAATGGAAATGATCCATCAAGTCTCTACTCTCTTCTGTGTTTGTAATTCATGATGGTTAAAACCCTTCAGGTCCCAATGCCAAATGTTTTTTTGTCAATTGGTCCTGACTTCTCCTAATGTTACAAATTAAATGCCTTTGTTGTACTTTAATCTTTTCCAAATTGTTTGACAATTGAAAATATTCTTTGATTTGGCAGGTACCTGAGAGCCCTTTCATAAGCAAATGGCTCTAGTTGCTCTGCTGGCTACTGCTCTGACAAAGGATTCCCACAGAGGGTTTAGATGGAATCAGAGCAGGTAGCCAAGCCACTCTGGCACTGACATGGGACAAATGGATCTGATTAAATCTCAACACTGTCAACAAGCTTTGATGAAAAGGGAGAAATGTTGACCCCAATAAGGATATACCTACCAAAAAGGACTTCTCATGGTTAATTGGGCCAAATTTATTACTATGGTCTAGCAGCTATTGTTTACAGAGGCCTCTCATGCACACTATATTTCAGTAAAAAGCCACAGATTGGGCTGCCAAGCCTCCTGCAGTGTGCTACTGCCAGATGAGTCAACTCTTAAAAGAGAGTTCTTAGGGTCAAAATTTGACCAATATGACTGACTGAGACTTTCTCCCTCCAATCAGGGCTATACAACTATGTTCTCATTTGCATCTTTGACAACCAATCAGAACAATTCCTCTGACATGATGAGGATGGTTCTATATGGACCAATCAAACTGTGAGAATTTGGAGGTCTCATTTCATAGAAATGAACAAATCAGAGACCAGAGGCACACTCTCTTCTATATAAGCCAGCTTTACCTTTACCTCAGTGGAGCTCATTTTCAGTTTCCACTGAAGACTGCACTTCTTCAGCTTGAGCAGTAACAGTGAAATGAGCTGTAACACTGGAACTATCTCCCTGGAACAGAGCAGAGCTCATTGGAGCTTAGCTGTGACACCAGAGGTGTAATACCTGGGCCTCCTTGCTGGGACCACCTCACATGAGCTGTTCCACAGCTTTGCTGTTCCATAGATGTACTATTTCACAACTGAACTGCTTCACAATTGTGCTGTTGCACAGCCAAGATGCTTCACAATTGAGCTGTTCTTACTAAGTAAAGTCCTCCCTCATCACTGCACCACAATTTGAGGACTCCTGTTAGTGTCGAATTGGCAGTGATGACCTTCAGTTTAAATGGGGTTTGTCAGGAAAGGTAGCCAGGGGCCAATCAGAATGCCCCAGAGCTTGCAGCAGAATAGACAGGTTTCACTGAGTTCTCCATGATTCTGTGTGAAGGCTCCCCTTCCAGGCGTCTGTCAGCCTCATCCCATTCCTTCCCTGGAACCAAACAGGACTGTAATAAACAGATATAATATAGTACCATATCTTCTTCCCATAAAGACAAAAGTATCTCAGCCATTCTGCCCAAATCCAACGGGCTGGGATCTTCATCCCAGAAAAGAATGTGAGAAATGCTGGCTTTCAGAGATATGTGTTTCATTTTTAAATCAGAAACACTTATATATTAATTCATATTCTCACCATTTTTGTTATTATTTTTGAGCATGCAAATTATTGTGCCCTGCCTTTATAAGGCCCCTTATCTCAAGCTCTGAGGACCTATAATTATCATTCAGACTAAATTAATAGCAGTTTTCTTGGATCTTTATTTTTGACACTTGGTTGGAAGTGTGAAACAATAACTATTAGGTAATAATCACAGTAGGCTCTGATTAGAAACCAACAACATTAGCAATGAATTTTAAACATGGTTGCCATGAAGCTTGATCAAAAGGAAAGGCATAGGACTGTTCCACATGGAGAGAAGCTGGAGAAGATGACAGGACCCGCCTCCCAATTCTGGCCCAATCAGACCATCAGCATATTGTAATTTATGTCATCAGAAAGAAAATCATTCCATAACATGAAAGAAAAATGACAGTAGACAAAAATTGTATGGCTTGAGTGGAAATAGAGCAAAATGAAATTATCTGTATTTTCCACATTTCCAAATAACTCATGCAGATTTCTAATATTTTCCTTCAACATTTCCTTTTTTTCTTTAATAAATGCACATAAAGTGTGCTTTTGTTTAGTAATTACTGATATTTATTGAGCACTGACTTGTGGGATAGGATTTCTTCTAAGCACTTTATATACATTATTGTGTGTATTCCTCACAAAAAGTTATAGGTTCAATGCTATCATTATTCCCATTTACAGATTGGGGACCTAAGGCACAAAGAGGAAGAGTCACACATCTCAGATCACACAGCAGTACAATTTACAGGGGTAAAATTGAGTCTCAAATCCCAGCAGTAATGCCCACACTCTTTAGTATACTATATTGCCATTTTTGCTTTCAGTTTTTAACAAGTATTTATTGAGCACCTGCAATTTGCCAAGCATTCCTATATGAGTTGTGGTAGATGGAGAGTGGAATAAAAAACAAACAAAAACCACCAGGCAGATGTGGTCCTAGGAGCTAACCCAATCACCATAGCAATAGCTTCCTACCTTCTGACCTTTCTTCCTTCCAGATTTTCCCTACAAAACACCCAGAGGAATCCCATTAAAATGTAAACTCAAGTCATGTTACTCTGGGCTCAGAACCTTCCTCTAACTACTAATCTCATTTATAATTCAGGGCAAATTCAGCCGAAATGGTTCATGACCTCTTAGAATTCCCCCTTGCCTGCACCACCAGTCACCAGTCTTACCACACCCCCATTCAGGCTGTGTCAGCTCATTTTCACCACTCTGCAAATGGGTCTGCACTTCTTACTTCAGGGACTTTGCATTTGCCATTTCCTCCACCTAGAACAGGCTTCCTAGAGTGCTCCTCCCATTATCTGTGTTTTCTGACCCTTTTCTCCTTTAGATTTTGCTCAAATATCGTCTTGCAGTGAAGCTATCTCTGAACATCCTTTTAAAAATAGTAAACTCCTTCCCTGATGACTTTTTCAACCATTTTTTGTTTTATTTTTGTATTTTGTACTGCCTACTATCTAGCAAACTATATGTGTTAGCTGTTTAGCTGTTTAAGCTTTTGGTTAGTAAAATTGTGTAGCTTTTTTCCTGCTAAAATATATTTCACAAAAACAGCAGAGTGTGTCTAATTTATTCATTGCTATATTTCCTATGCCTAGAATAGTGTTTGGCACATGGTAGGTACACAGCTCACATGTATTGAATGGATAAACATATCTTACCCTCAAGAATCTTATCTGTTTAAAAAATAAGCTGTACTCTCCCCTGCTTCTGCCTGGAAAATAATCAACATTATATATTGTATATATAAGCCAAACCCACAGAGCATGCTAGTCTAGGGGGTAGTGCCCAAGGAGGATACAAACTGGAAGTCCTGTGAGTCAACAACAGTGCAAGGTCTTTCAAGAATCAGGAATAAAGGAGTCATTTGGAAGGAAATACAGAGCTGAGCATAGAAGCAAGAATATATATTTGGTTTAAATCCCAGCATTTCTACTTACTAGCTTTGTGGTTGTTCCCTTGAGTCCATGAGCAAGTTATTCAACCTTTCTGAGCTTCACTTTCCTTGTCTATAAAATGATAATAATGTCCACCAGGTAATGTTGAGCAGACAAAATGGAATAATACATGCAAACAGCCTAACCTCATCCTTACCTATCGTGCTCAACAATGTGAATTATTTTCATTTCCTTTGAAACATTGAGAGGAGCTGGAAAAAGAAAGAGGAAGTAGGCATATTCTTCACAATTATTTCCACATGCATAGACATATTCTCAAATGATGGCCAAGACTTCAGGCAGACCCCACTGGCCCTGAAAGACAACAGAAATTCAAATATGGAAATTGAGTTTGTTTTCTGAAAGCAAAAATCTCGAGTTCAGTTTATCTCTTCATCTTCAATGAGGACCCAACAAATCCAAATAAGCCTGATGCCAGCAGGAGATGTTAAGCTTAATCTCATGTTATATGTACATCATTTTGCCCCTTATGTGATACCAATATTTTCTCCAAGTTTCATAGCTGATTGTGTAATGTCACCAGCCACACCAAAAATTCCTCTGGGGTTGGGACAGGGTCCTGTCCCTCTTTTGTATAACTCTAATAATTTCCATACATATAGCTCTTGCACAGATATCAGTTCAATGATCCTCAAAATGATTCTATGAGATGAGCAGAAGGAACAGGGATCAGGGGTAAGCTCCCACCTTACAGATGAAGAAACTGAGACTTAGAACGATTCAGCATCTCATCCATGATCCCAGGTCTAGTGGGTAGCTGCTTCAGGACGAGAACCCAATTGCTCTGACTTAGGTCCAATGCTTATTCCACTACATCATGCAGCATCTGTATATCTCAGCACTCAGGTGCTCCTAGATATGAATCAAACTGAATTGATGTGCATAAAAATTGCCTGATAGTTACTATTGTCCTTCACTGGTATGTACTAGATGCTAAAACAGTCCTATTTACATTGCATAGGTTATTTGCTTTTCTAAACCTCCACACAAACCTATGGGCATTATGGCACACCCCCTACAGTCCTCTTTAAAGATAAGGAAATTGATACCAAGAACTTTATCAGGTTTATACGGCTAGAAAGTGATAGAAGTAGGATGACACCAAGTGACCTCCAAACCAAACTCCACTGAACAGGGACACTGTTTGATGTTATTCAGAGAAGGGCTGCCTGTGAAGATGAGGGACCCCTTCCTCTGCAAATCCCTCAAGGAGGCCTCCCTGGACACAAGAAAGGGATCCAACTGCCACAACCAGTGGAATATCTTTTCCTTACCAAGGGAGGTGGTATTAAACACTTTGAATTGATTCAAATGCCAGTTCCACAAGGTAAAAGATCTTGGTCAACTTACTCAAACTTCCTGAACACTGTTTTCTTAATCTCCTAAATGGGGCTGCTGGTACATACCACATAGGGTTATTGAGAGAATTTGAGAAACAATCAGTGCAAATCACTAAGCACTGGGGTATGGAAGGCACTTGATCTCTTTTCCTTCTTCCCAAATAAAAGGATGAATGACACCAGAGACTGAGCAAGAAGATTGTGGGACAAGAGAAGGTTACACTGATCAGGAGTCATTAGAGAAGGCCTGAGGGCTGGGCACTCTGAGATAAGACCAAAAAGAATGGCAACAGGCCTGACTGTGTCCCTCCTTTTCCAACAGCAGGACCTGAGATGCTGACACTTCCCAACAACCTTATTTGTGGCTTTTGTTATAGTCTGTCCATGCTTATCCAAGAGACACATACAGGACCCAGCCTGCCTGGATATGTCTCCTCCCACATAAACCCAGTCAGGCCTCCCTGCTCCATTATAGTCTCAAAGCTTTGGCCTCAGACCTACCATCTCATCTTCACCAGAGTTTTCTGAGTTCCACAATTTCAAACTGACCTCCCTCCTGATAGCTCCAGCCTCCAGTTATCTTATCAAGGCTTTGGTTACCCCTCTTCCTCACCAAAACTATACCTTTTTTCCTATTTGAGGAATCTTTTGTCCAAAGCTGGGGGAAGGTAAATTGAGGCATGTTGAGTGATGAGGTGGCCATCTCTATTCTTTGTAAGGCAGCATCAATCACTCTCACCCATGGGTTGGAAGGACAAGGAGTCTGCAGGGGCTTGTGACATCCCTCTGGCTTTCAAGGTTGCTTTGCTTTGTTACCACCATCCCCCATCTCTCCATGTAGTAGACGACTGCCTACCTGTCCATGTACAAAAGGTACATCCATCTCCTGAAAGTTGACATCAGCCCAGCACACCATTCCCCAGGGTTGGGCTGATACACATGGCTAATTATGAGTCTTTCTGGTCCTTTTTCCCTCCCTCAAAGCTGCCACATTTAATGTGGTTTATTAAGTCCCAGCTATGTTGGCAGTCCCCAAATCCCTTCAGAACAAAGGGGGAGCCCCTAACAGGCCATTACATACAGATGTGAGGTGAACATCTGGGCCATGCCAGGATGGTGGAATCAAGGGCCTGCAGAAAATTGGGACACACCCTTTTCAGCAGGACCCTAATGTTGTTTGAATTATAATTTTGTTAAAGCACCAGCATTTTGCAATTTTTTTTACAAATGAAGACAGATTGACTGAAAACAAATCATCTTGGAAGGTTTATAGTCTACAGCTAGTCCTACTGAGAAGTCTTGCTTCCTCACCTCCTCCACACCACACAGGCACCCAGCTGTTCCCCAGAACTACAAGCACAGATAGCCCTGCTATAGTTTCTGGGCCACAGAATGAAAGACAAGAATGAAAGTAGGAGTAAAACAAGGCTTTTACAACTAGGAATCCCTGGGCTTAAATCCTGACTTTACTTATAACCTGAGCGCCTTGGGACAAACTGCTTCATTCATCTCTCTGAGAGTCTTGGTGTTTCCAGGTATCAAATGGGGGACAAGATCAGTCCCCAAATGTGGTTGTAAGGATTAAAATCCAGAGCCCAGGGGAAAAGGAACCTTTCTTCACAAGTCAAAGAAATATTGAGAAAGATGATGAAGATGACAAAGTAGCAGGCTACCTGGTAGCTTTAGGGCAATGAATGGAGAGAATTTTGTTATCACTGTGGCCAGGCTCTGAGGCAATAATGTTCAGTTGTATTTTAACCAGTGCAGTCTTAGCATGGTAATTCATTTTGTTGGGGTCATGGGAAGCCAACCCACTTCTATTAATACATATATTCCCTCTAAACTGTCAAGGGCTAAAATTCCTCCATAAGAGTTTCATTATAGAATCATAGCAACAATCCCTGTTGGAAGAGGTCAAAAATGATGAAATCCTAAGAAAGAATGTAGTAATATCAACACCATTTTCCAACCTGCCATGACCCCCATTGCCAACAGGATAGAGTGAAATTCCTTATCAAAACTTTCTATACTCTTTACGATTTGGTCCTTTTAATACCCAATAATTTTAATAAAAAAAAAAAAGATTTGACCCTAATATATGTTTCCAGACTCATCTCTCACAACCTTTTATGATACTACTACAACTATTACAACATGAATTGCTTAGCTATTATTTCCCTGGATCTGCCATACACTTCCTTCATAGCTCCTTGCTCATGTTCTTGCAGTTCCTTTTCCTGAAATACCCTTGTTCTGCTTGTCCATTTCATGAACTCAAGTATAAGTCCCAGCTCCAAATCTCAGAATCCCTTGGTTTAAAAGTGGTCACCTCTAGAGATACTTGAATGGTGCCAGTTTGATTTAGAAGGCTTACCCCTGTTTCCATAATTCCATGTTCACTCCTGTCATAGAACACATCGTACCTTCCTGTCATTTGCTTTCATAATTAAAAAAACAGGGGCTCTGTTTGGTTTTTCTTATATCCCTCCTATCATAGTTGCTGACACAGAATCAATTAACACTTGTTTGCTGAAAGCATGAAATGAATGAATGAATGAATGAATGAATGAATGAATCCATGTCCCATCTCAGAACTCCACTAAGAAATTTGCAGATAGCAAAATCACTATTTTCTTCTTTGTACTTACAGCTGTCAAAATGCCCAGTTACTTCCTCCTTTTCCTTTAAGCAAATAAATTTGGGCTTCAGGTTACATAGGCCCTGGAAGAATAAAGGAGAGGAGGAGTCTTTCTAAATAGTGCATTTTCCTCTCTTTTTTTCTTAGCTGAAAAATCTTAATTCAAAAGTTCAGATACACCTGGAGAGAACCAAATGCAAAACATGTCCCATGCAGAAATGTGGATTTCCTCATTCAGACATGAGAAAGGACAGTTTATGGTCCCTATACTAGTGGTGACTTTGCTGAAAACTTTCTTGGAGTTGCCCTAGACTTTTCAATTCGGTGGGTTTGAGGAGGGGCCCAAAGATGCATTTCTTAAGGAGCAAGCCTGCCAGTGTTCCTGGTGCAGGTGGTCTGTGAATCACACTTTTCAAATACTGCTGTAGGTGTTTAGAAAAAATCCTAAGCCAAATATAATTTTCTGTGATTTTTGGAGGCCTAGTGTAGAATGAAGTGCTCTGAAGATCAAATGTATTTGATTTTCTGTTCAGGACTAAAGCGAGAAATCACTTCTCCTCAGTTTGGAGAGCCCATTAGGAGAGCAGATGAGCTGAGTACTTAGAAGATCAAGATATGTTTAGGACATAATTTAGGAAGCCTCCCTGCAGGGAAGACTAAAAACGAATTTTACATTAGAGAGGGAGAGAGCTTATTGTATCCCTGTGTGCTCACATAGACAACAGTTTACATAAACTCCATTCACCTCATCTTCTACAAACAGATATCCTTGTTTCACCTATTTTACCATTTAGGGTGAAAGTTAACCCAACTTAGAATAAAATCAAATTTGGAGCTTCTCTTTCCTCCGTATTAATACTGGTCTTTTTGTTTGTTTGTTTCTTTGTATGCCTGGTTTATTTGTTTTTGCTTATTTGTTTTTAATAACAGAGTGATCCTTGTGTCCAGATATGGACTGGGGCCTCCAGCCCCTATTCCCCAACTCAGAATAAAGGAAATTTTTCCTTAGGCAGTTCAAAACTGCTAAGGCCCATTCTTTTACTTGCAAGCATTTACATTTTTTTTTCAGAATACCCTGGGAAAATAAATATGTACATCAAAAAAGTCAAATTAATAGTATAAATTATTAGTAGCAATAATATACACAGTATATATTCACACCACTGTGCCTAGCCAAAGATTTCTCACCACATCAACTTGATGGATGCTGGTGTTTAACCCTAAAGTCAAAGGAAAATTAAAGCAGGGGAATGTAGAGCCAGGAAGAAAAGCTAACATAAAGCACATGTATTTTCTATTTGATCCTGAAGTGAAAGGAGTCTTTTATTATGAACATTTTAAATCATGGCAAAATTATTATTTTCTAGATTATAGGCATTCTATCTACTTTCAACAAGAAAACATGTTTTGTTTTGTTTTGTTTTTATAGAATTTATAGTTTTGCTAGCACAAATAAATTAACATAAATAAAATGATTATGACATCTAGTCAGACTTTTCTGAGAAAACCAATTGTAATCCTAATAATAATAATATTCAGAATCTTTATACTTCCACTTTAGTTTCCAATCCAAGTCTTTTTTCAGATCTCTGATTGTTTTCCTTACAAAGCAACTGTGATGGTAATTGCCATAAGTAATAATACCAATATCATATTTGAGATTTCTATGTGCTAAGCTCTATTTTAGGGATTGTACTTATGTAGACCACACAGTCCTTAACACACCCTGCAAATTTTACAGATGCCACATCTGAGGCCAGAGAAGCCACCGAATTAACCCCCCCTCACTAAGATAGTAAGCAGCAAGACCAGAATCAGGAGGTCAACCCAGGCTAATGGTGTCTTAGCCCTGGTCATAGCCCCAAAGCTCCACTGCCTCTGATGACTCAAGTTCATATCTATGCTGAAGGGGGTACATAATATTATCAGCCCTAGACCTTTATAGACTTTCACAGAGAGGAGCAAGTTTAAGATATAGGACCTAGGCCCAGCTTTTACCAAATCACACAGTGGGAATCAATTGTATTCCCAAGAATAATATTATACTTTATTATTCCACTTTAGGCTCCAATACAAGCCTTTCTTCAGGTCTCTGAAAAATTTTTTTCTCAACAGAAGCATTTAAGTAGTTTCCCTGTAATATGAAGGTAATGGTAGAAGCCCTACCTCCTCCAGAATGTTGATATAGATCTGAAAAGTGTTATCTTCAAACTGAAGCTCTAGTTCTTAATAAGTCATTATTTTCACTACTTCAAAACTTTCTTGAAAGTATTCCTTTTTTTCTGCAATTTTCAGACAACTACTAGCTAATTTAATGGAAAGAGGGAAGGTAGGGCATAGAGGGTGAGGAAAGAAGGAGAAAGTATTATTAAAACAAAACCTCACTCTTGAGAAATGCAGAACTGAGATTAAAACTCAGTCTCTCATATTCCAAAATCCAATATGAGAAGAAATTATTGTATATGATTTTTAATTTAGTTTTGTGGTAGTTTTTTGTGATTTTTTTTTCTTAAACACTTAGTTAACTTCACTCTTGGGAATGCATTACTCATGTCATGAACATGTTGGAGGAAAACAAGGGATTATAATAATCAGCTCATTAATGACACACTCAATATAGCAAAAAGACTGTGATTCAATAAAATTACTCTGTGAAGACTTAACTGATAAATACACAAAAAAGTAAAATAAAGTAGCATTCTCCAGTTATTCTCCAGCAAGGCCATGTGCATTCCTAATTTCCCACCCTACCTCAGGTTTGCCATTTCTGCAGGGACAATAATGCCACCACTCCAGTGCCAAAGGCTTGGAGACACCCATGGTTCTTAATCCCACATGTTATTATCAGTATCGCTCTTGTTCTCATCACTTACATTAGTGGTTCTGATCTTGGAGTAAGTGAAATACCCTCTGGAAGTAATCTCTTCCCCCAAACTTCTAAGTGAATAAAAACTTCCTCTTCTCAGAGTAATTGCTTTTTTGGAGGGGAGGAGGGGGGTAAAATGCATATCACTCTTATGGTGGCAACTTTATGATATGATAAAATCTAATCGTGTCACCTGCAGAAGGAGGAGGATCACCAACATGGCCTCCTTCTTTTTCTCTTATCCCCTGATAAAGCTGTATCCTTCATGTGAAGAAGACCATTAAGGTGAACGAAGGGAAACACTTTTCAAATAAACAGAAGCCATGCTAGGAGAAAACAAACATTCATTCCCTCAGGAATACCTCACTCCTATCACAATAAAGTGAATAAATTCCAAATCTGAATGTGTCTACTGGGATCAGGGAGATGAGAAAAACTAGTGGTATTCAGCCAAGTTAAAACCTGGGACACAGCAAGTAGCAGGGACATCGATATGCTATCTTTAAATGCAGTCTGTTTCCATACACTCAGATTTATTTGAAAGAAGTAGGAAAATGAGGCTTTGATATAAAATATCCTGATTTTCAAATTTGGCAACTATTTTAATTTAACACACCATGTGGGCCAAAAACAAAAACAAAAAACAAAAAATATTTTCTCATCAAATATGTGGTAGGACCTCCCATGAGCATCTTCTGAACTGAAAGTGACTCATAGAGACCTGTGAACATGGACTTGAATCAAGTACATAATGGTAATGGAGTGCTCTTGATATTTAAAACTTTCTACTTAACAAAATTATCTTAGAGATCTTAAATATAGCTATCAGAAAAAAGAATAATAGTCTCTGTCTCTACAGGGTGGTGGTTTCTCCAACAATAGAACAATAGGAGGGACAATAATACTTATAAGCTGTTGTAGGGGTTAAAATGTGGTAACACAAAAAACTTAGGGGCAGAATAGAAACCTCATGGTAGATATTCCATTAATTATACTTCCTAGCTCCAGCCAAATAGTATATGGCTTTGGGCATATCCCTTTACTTTCTGAACTTTAAATGCACAAATACTGTGTTTGGACCACATTATCTTCATGGTTCCTCAGGAATCATTCTGGTAGCCTTTTGCACCCTGGCAGTGCTGCCCTATGAATATCTTGCTCTCTATATAATTACTAAGATGGCTTCACTAACAAAGTTACTTCAGAACTGAAATTTGACAAAGGAGTCATTAGCGAGTCAACTGTGTTTAAAGAGAAAATATAAAAGATCTCCAGATCTCCTACTATGCTATCTAAAGTACAAAAGTTTGTCACTTCAGTTTTGACATAATTACACCATTTAAGGTTACGTGTGCATGGCTCCATAATCCTTCCTGAATAATTGCAGTTTTCCTAATAGAACTGGAGGCTGATAATTGACTTGCCTTGAGGTTGCTAGGGAAGCACTAACTGCACAGGATAAGTGAGGAGAATTAAACAATAGGACATGGAAAAGACAGTCATGTTTTTCAGCAAATAGCAACTAAAGCAGGGAAGCAGGGGATCAGAGTTAGCTGCTCACCAGGATAGGGAATGCAGTGCAGAGATAAGCAAAGCTGCAACTATGCCTAGTTGAAGACTGTTCATCACTCCTCCTTTGGCCTCCTCCCATACATTATGCTACTGTTATATAGTAGTCTCCCTTTATCCACATTGGATATGTTCCAAGACTCACATAGAATGCTTGAAACTGTAGATAGTACCAAAACCTACGTAAACTATGTTTTTTCCTACACATACATGCCTATGAGAAGTTTAATTTATAAATTAGGCACAATAAGAGATTAAGAAAAATAATTATAAAATATAATTATAACAATATACTGGAATAAAAGTTATGTGAAGTTGGTTTCTCTTGCTCTCAAAATATCTTATGCTGGTCATACATTATAGATACACTGGACAAAGGAATGATTCACATCCCAGGCAGGACAGAGCAGGAGAGTATGAGATGTTATCACCCTTCTTAGAATGACTATAATTTAAAACTTATGAATTGTTTATTTCTGGAATTTTCCACTTAATATTTTCAGATTGCAATTGATAGCAGGTAACTGAAACCACAAAAAGCAAAACTGCCAATAAGGGGACCTAGTAAACCGGATCATCTTAATGCCTCCCCAGATACCAATTTTTGCTGCAAAACAACACAAAATCTCAGTGGTATAACATTATTATTCCTCACTCTTGTGTGTGAAGGTCTGCTGATTTGTCCTGTCCACAGTTTCAGTCCAGTTCTGCTCCACACATCTCTCATCTTCCTGGGACCAGCAGGTTTCCTGGGGCACAGTTCTTTCAAGATAATGACAGAAAGTATGAGAATAGGCAGAAACACACAGGGTCTCTTAAGGCCTCAAGGCAGAATTTGTGCACTATTCACTCATACCCACATCCAACATGCCAAACCAAGTCATTTGGCCAAGCCCAATATCAGTGAGGCAAGAGGAATAGACTCTTTCCACAGTGGGAGGGAACATGAATATTTACTGAGCAATAATCTAATCTACCACAGCACTTGAGACTCTGAGCCTTTGAGAACAGGGACCATCTTTAGAACTAATTTCTAAATGTGCTCTCCCAGCCTCATCTTGTGACTATAAATGTGTGAAATATATAACAATTTGGGGGACAATTGGAAGCTTGGGGACCACCAAGATTTCTATTCTGTTGATGTGCATGCTGTGCTATTGCCTGTCTCATATCCTTTCTTAAAATAAAATGTGGTGCTGGGTGAAGCCAATTAAGTCTATGAATTCAGCAGTCAGCATGAACCCCAGACCATTGCCACTAGTCAGGCAGAGTGGGCAGCATAGTCCTAACCAGTTCTCAAAAAGAGAAAACCACTTGTCAAAGATGGTTGCAAATCCTTTTAATTTCTCCTCTGTAACAGAATTCCTCCAGCTTGGTGCCACAAGGGAAGGTAGATCCAGCTCAGCTCAATTGTGTACCAGTCATGGAGGTCTTCCCCTTCCTCACGGTGGCTGATAGGTGGCAGTGGATCAGCTGGTCAATGAGACATGAGGGGAGGTCATCAGGACCTCCCTAGAAAGCATTCCTTTCTCCTTTAAGACAACTTTAGAGAGATGGCATTTTTCTGCTCCTGAGAATTCATATGTCATGTGATACTTGGATAGCAATGCCATCTTATAAGCAGGAAGGAATCATCCTGAGGTCACAGGTGGCACTGAGGCTGAAGAATGGGGAGACGCTCCATGATGTCATCATTGAGCTTCTAATTGTAGAAGGCCTAGAGCTGCCTTACTATCAAGTATCTTTTATATGCAATAATAATTTTCCATTATTATTCCAACAAATCTGGATCACTGCCTTCTCTTCCTTACAGCCAAGGTCACCCTAACTCATGGGATCAGTAAGTACTGGAGCTGAAGAAATAATGGTTTCCCTGAGCCTCAAGGGGTGCGTGACATATACACTCACCATGCAGGATCAGTAACATTGATCTATCATGGGACCGAGATGCCAGTCATGATGGTGAGGTAGGTAAAAGATGTGCTTGCTGGCTCCCATGGCCACATTAAATTACAATGAAATTACAGAACAATCAACCTGGAAAACCATCTGAAGCCTAACTGAACTAAGGACATAAAGCAGATGCTACATCGAGACTGATAGGAGGGGCAGAGATGTGAAACAGGCTAGCCCTGCACCAGTATGTGGAGGTTGAACATCAGGAGAAATGTATTGGCCACAGAGGTCACCAAGGAGAAGTGAGGGACCACAGCTACACACCAGGGCTCCCCATGCCAAGGTTCCAGTGCCAGAAAGAGGAATTCCCACAAAATCTGGCTATAAAAACCAGTGAGGATTTCAACTATCCAGATGAGATGTAAAGCTGCTGGAAATCCAGATTTTCCCTTAAAAAGCTCATGCACAGACTCACTCATTTACAGGGCATGACCCTGGATCCAGCAGAGGAACAAGACTCAGGAGTTTCCAGAGACAAACAGAGAAAAACTGAGTTGTGTGGCTTCAGAGATAGGAATGGAGGGACAGTCTCCATTGTCTCTGTGTTGAACACTCTTCCTATGGAATCTTTAAGTGGGTGCCATCTTGCCTGTATTGAGCCCTCACTCCACAAAGCCAAATCCAAATCTGCATTAGCTTGGTGAGATGTACTTGCTCTACCCTGGAGATACCCTGAGACCCTGCCCCACCTAATTTTCAAATTGTTAGAGCCATATTCAGGGTTGGACAACCAGCCCTATCCAGCCTTCCTGGCAGGAGGTTCTTTTTTATTTTTTTAAACAATTAATAATTTATTTTCAATTACAGTTCTCATACAATATATATTAGTTTAAGGTGTATAACATAGTACAACTTATAAGGGATTGCCCTAATAAATCTAGTACACATCTGACATCATATATAGTTATGATTATTTTGTAACTGTCAATTTGTACTTCTTAATCCCTTCTTTTTTTTCAGCCACATCCACAAAGCCCACCTATTTGTATCCACCAAAATGTTCTCTGTACATATGAGTTTATTTCTGTTTTGTTTGTTTATTTTGTTCTTTAGCTTCCATATGTAAGTGAAATCATATTGCAATGGTCTTTGTCTGAGTTACTCCACTCAGCAAAATACCCTCTAACTCCATCCATGTTATTACAAGATTTTATTCTTTTTATGGCTAATATTCCATTGTATTTATGTACCATCTATTCTTTATTCATTTATCTATTGATGAACAGCCAGGTTACCTCCATATCTTGACTATTGTAAATAATGGTGTAATAAACATATGGATTCATGTGTCCCTTTGAAGTAGTGTTTTGGTTTCTTTGGATATATACCCGAAGTGGAATTACTTGGCCTTCCTTTTCTTTTATTAGAGCCTTTTGTTTTAAAGTCTATTTTGTCTAGTATAAGTATGGCTGCACTAGCTTTTGTTTTTGTTTTTGTTTCCATTTTCACAAATTATCTTTTTCTATCCTTTACTTTTAGTATGTGTGTGTCTTTCGATTTTAAGTGGGGCTATTGTAGGCAGCATATATAAGGGTCTTGTTTTCTTAACAATTCATCTACTCTCACATTTTACTAGAGCATTTAAGTCATTTACATTTAAAAAATTTGTTGAAGAATATGTCATTATTGCAATTTTAATATTTATATTTTTTATCCCTCTTTTTCTTCTTCTTAAAGAAGTCCCTCTAACATTTCTTGTAATTCTGATTAGGTGGTGATGAACTCCTTTAGCTTTTTATTGTCCAGGAAACATTTTATTTTTTCTTTGATTCTACATGATAGCTCTGCCGGGTAGAATAACCTTGGCTGTAGTCTTTGCTTGTCATCACTTTGAATATTTTATGTCAGTCCCTTCAAGCCTGCAAAGTTCCTGTTGAGAAATCAGCTGACAGCCTTTAGGAGCTCCCTTGTAGATAAATGTTTTCTCTTGCTGCTTTTAAGATTTTCTTTTTCTCTTTAATCTTTGGCATATTAATTATAGCGTCTTGCTGTAGGTCTATTTAGGTTAATCTTATTTGGGACTCTGCATTTCCTGAGCTTGTATCTCCATTTCCTTTGCCAGGTCAGGGAAGTTTTCTGTCATCATTTTTTTTCAAATAGGTTTTTAATTCCTTGCTCTTTCTCTCCTCTTCTTGATACTTTCTATGATGTGAATGTGGGCACACTTGATGTTGTCCCAGAGGCCCTTAAACTATCCTCATTTCTGGTTTCATTTTTTTGTTGTTGCTGTTCTGATTGGGTGTTTTCTGCTACCTTATCTTCTAAATTGCTGAACTGATCCTCTGCTTTGTTTACTGTTAAATCCTCTTAAGGTATTCTATATTTCAATTATTGTATTCTTAATTTCTGATTGATTTTTTAATGTTTTCTCTCTATATTTTTATATTTTCTATCTCTTAAAGTTATTAATGAATTCACCTACTTTTCCCCTAAGTTCATTGAGTATCTTTACAACCAGTGTTTTGAACTCTGCATTTAGTAGATTGTCTCCATTTCATTTTTTTTCTGGAGCTTTATTCTATGTGTGTGTGTGGGGGGGGTGTTTTTCATTTGAGACATGTTTTTTTTTGTTTCTCTATTTTTGCTGGTTTCCCATGTTTGTTTCTATGTAGTGGGTAGGGCTCATATGTCCCCGTGTCTTAGAAGAGTAGCCTTATGTTGTAGGTGTCCTGTGGGTCGCAGTTGTGCAGTCTCCTTTGTAACCCAAGCATGGTGCTTTAGATGTGTTCTTTTTATGGGTTGTATGTGCTCTCTGTTTTATTTGAGCCTTGGTTGATGTTTTCACATTAATGATAGGGATTGACCCTCAGGCTGAATGGTTGTGAGGACTGGCTTGTGAGGGGCTGACCCTATGGAGCAGCATTCCTTTTAGCAGAATTCTGGTGTCTTTCCAGTCAGCTTTTTGGTGTGTCATCTGGGATATAGCCCCACATGTTGCACGTCAGACCCAGGGCCTCCTGGGAGAGGCCCTGAAACAGGCCCTGTTCAGCCACAGCCTGTGTGGCAGGAGACTCCAGCATCTATTTATGACAAAAACTCTCAGCAAAGTGGGAATAGAGGAACATACCTCAACATAATAAAGGCCATATATGACAAATCCACAGCTAACATCATACTCAACAGCCAAAAGCTAAAAGCATTTTTCTTAAGGTCAAGAATAAGACAAGGATATCTACTTTCATTGCTTTTATTCAATGTAGTATCAGAAGTCCTAGCCACAGCAATCAGACTAGAATAAGAAATAAAAGGTATCTAAATTGGAAAGGAAAAAGTAAAATTGTCATCATTTGCAGATGACATAATTATATACAAAGAATGCTGAGAAGGCCACCAAAAGCTGTCTGAATGGATAAATTCAGTAAAATAGCAGGATTCAAAATTAATATTCAAAAATCACTTGCATTTTTATTTATCAATAATGAACTATCATAAAGAGAAATTAAAAAACAGTCCCATTTACAATTGATCAAAAACAGTAAAATATCTAGGAATGAATTTAACCAAGAAGGTAAAATACCTGTACTCAGAAAATTATGTCACTGAAGGAAGAAATTCAAAAAGATAAAATAATGGAAGCATGTACCATGATCATGGATAGGAAGAATTAACATTGTTAAATGTTCAGAGTACTCAAAGCAATCTATAGATTCAATGCAATCCTTATCAAAATATCAATGGCATTTTTCACAGAACTAGAATAATCCAAAAATTTATATGGAACACAAAAGACCTCAAATTTCCACAGCAATCATGAGAAAGAACAAAATTAGAGATATCATGGTGATTAATATCAAATTATACTACAAGGTATAGTAATCAAAAGAGCAGACACATAGATCAATGGAATAGAGTCCAGGAATAAATCCATGCCTATATGGTCATTTAATCCATGACAAAAGAGAAAATAACATACAATGGGATAAAATAATTTATTCAAGAAATTGTGCTGGGAAAACTGCACAGATATATGCAAAAAAAATAAAACTGGACCACCATCTTACACATACACAAGAACAAACTCAAAATGGAGTAAGGACTTAAATCTAAGACCTGAAAAAAAACACAGGCAATAAACTCTCTGACATTGCTCTTAGTAATTTTTTTATCTGATATATCTCCTCCAGAAAGGGAAACAAAAGAAAAAATAAACATATGGAACTACATCAAACAAAAAATTTTTTGCATAGCAAAGAAACCATCAGAGAGAGAGAGAGAGAGAGAGAGAGAGAGAGAGAGAGAGAGAGAAGGCGGGGAAATGGCATAGCTGATAGAGGTTCTGTTCATTCCTCTGTTGACCAAATCAAAGTTGTGACAAAAACAAGGAACAAACAGCAAGAAAAATCATCTGGGAGTTAGATGAGCAAGCCAAACAACTAGGGAGAAATCTAAGAAATCAACCTGCAATAGCAGAAGGTAGGACAGGGCAAGGGCACAGGGCTGCCTGGTCCTGAGCCGCTGAGTGGGATGGAGGCTGCGGCAGTGGCAGCAGCAGAAGCCTCTTATAAAGGCTACATCCACAAGCAGATTTTCACGATGACAGACCTGCTCACTCTGAGCACTAGCACCAGTTCGGCTGCATGGGGACTTACAGGGCAACACTGAGTTGTTGGAGTAAGGGCCAGGGTGAGGCTCTCTCCCCAGCAGAAATGTAAGAGGTATTCATTGTTCCTCTGTTAAGCCCTCTCCCATCCCAGTGCACAGACTCAGTGTTGCCATAGCAGAGAGGTCATCAAACTGGATAATAGAGGTCACTCCACCCAGAGAATTCCCTGAAACTCTGCCTCCCCCAACTTATAGCCCCACCCAAGCCACATCCAGGTATATTCTCAGTGAGTCAGGTGCTTCTTGCTGAGCAGCGCCAAGACTCACATTGGTGGCAGCTGGCCTGTTTCTGGTATGGCCTTTTGAGGCAACTATAAGCACAGCATCTGTGGATTGCTTACTGAAGCTTACTTAAGCTTACTGAAGCTTAGAGGCTTGGGCTAAATTTGGCCTGCAGCTGAACCCCTCTCAGGACTGTGCCATGTGACACCTACCACACAAAACCACACCAATAAGACCAAGAGACTTAGAAGCTTTGCTTACTTAGCACATAGAAACAGACATGGAAAGGCAAAAAAATGGGAAGACAAAGAAGCAGAAACCATATGAGAAACAAAACAGAGATCCAGATATAATGGAGTCAAGCAATATAACAGATGCAGAGTTCAAAACATTGGTTATAAAGATGCTCAATAAACTTAAAGGAAGGATGGATAAATTCAGTGAGAACTTCAACAAAGAGGTAAAAAACATAAAAATAGAAATAGGAATTATAAAAGGAAACCAGTCAGAAATGAAGAACACATTATCTGAGATGAGAAGTATATTAAATGAATAAACAAAGTGAATAAAGAAGAGGATCAAATGATCTATATAGAGGATGGTAAAACCAAGGACACTCAATCAGAATGGCAAGAAAAAGAAGCCGATACTATAATAATAATCTAAGGAGCCTATGGGACCTATTAAAGGTAAAAATATCTGTGCCATCTTGGTACCTGAGGGAAAATAAGATGTTGAACAGCTATTTGAAGAAATAATGATGTAAAACTTCCCTAACCTGGTGAAAGAAATAGATATAAACCCCAGGAACCCAGAGTCCCAAAAACCAGGAACCCAAAGAGGCCCACACCAAAACACATCAAAGGTTAAATACAAAAAGAGAATGTTAAAAGCAGCAAGAGATAAGCAGATAGTTATCTTTAAGAAGGCACCCATAAGACTGGCAGCTGATTTCTCAAAAGAAACTATGCAGGACAGAAGGGCTCAACACAAAATATTTGATGTAATGAAAATCCAGGATCTACAACCAAGAATACTTTATCCAGTAAAGCTATCATTTAGAGTTGAAGAACAGAAAAGGCTTCCCAGACAAAAATAAGCTGGAGGATTTATCGTCATAGAGCTAGTATTACAGGAACGTTGGAGGGACTTCTTTAAGAAGAAAAAGCATGCATTAAAAACAGGAATAAAGAATGGCAAGAACTACATTCCTATCAACAAGTACCTCAAATAGAAAAGAATTAAGTACTCCAACCAAAAGGTAGAGTAGCTGAATGGATAAGAAAACAAGATCCCTACATATGCTGCTTACAAGAGACTCGCTTCAGATTAAAAGACACATGCAGACTAAAAGGAAGGAGATGGAAAAAGATATTGCCTTGATGGACCTAGAGGATACTGCATTGAATGAAATGGATCAGATAGAGAAAGACAAATATCATGTTTCATGTACATGTGGAATCTAAAGAACAAATCAACAACAACAAAAGTGGAAATAAACTCAGATACAGAATATTTTGAGGAATACTGGATGGAAGGGGGGTTGTGGAGTGGGGAAAGTGCAAAGGGATTGAGAGGTACAGGTGAATGGTTACAGAGTAGACATGGAGATGTAGAATACAGCATGGAGAAAATGGTTAATAATGTTGGAATGAATATGTAGGGAGGTAGAAGGGGTGCTAAATTTGGTGGGGTGAGCACTTTGCAAGTTGTGTAGATCTGTGATTAATATGCTGTACAGCTGAGGCTGGTGGGTTGTATACCAACTATAATTGAAAAGAACTCATTGAATTGTACAATGTAAATGCAGGCAACTAGTTTTCTGTTATATTTCAATAAAGACAAAAAAATACCATCTACTGAATGGGAGAAAATATTTGCTTACGATATATCTGATAAGGGGCTAATATCTAAAATTTAGAAAGATTCATAAAACTAACACCAAAAAAAAAAAAACAATCCAATTAATAAATGGCAGAGAACCTGAACAGGCATTTTTCTGAAGAGGACACACAGATGTCCAATAGTCCTATGAAAAAGTGCTCATTACTAATCATCAGAGAAATCCAAATTAATACCACAATGAGATAGCACATCACATCTGTCTGAACGGGTATTTGAAGAAAGCCAAAACATTAATTCACAAAAATATATACACCCATATGTTCACTGCAGTGCTATTTACAATAGCCAAGATATGGAAGCAACTTTTGCACCCATCAATTGGTTAAAGATATGGAACACATATACAATGGAATATTGCTCAGCAATAAAAAAAAAAAAAAATGAAACCTTACCATTTGCAATGATGAGATGGACCTAGAGGGTATTAAGCTAAGTGAAAAAAAAAAAAAGAGACGAGAAAGACAAATACTCTATGATTTTATTTATATATGGACCGAAAGAACAAAATAAATGAATAATCAAAATGGAAACAGGCTCATAGATACAGAGAACTAGTGATTGCCAGGTGGGAGGGTGTTGGATGGCTAGGTGGATTAAGAAGTATAAATTAGTAGTTACAAAATAGTCATGGGAATGTAAAGTACAGCATAGGGAATATAGTCAGTAATATCGTGATAACCATGTATAGTGCCATGTGGGTACTAGACTAATTGGGGGGAATATCTTTATAAATTAGGTAAATATCTAAAGATTATGCTACACACTCAAAACTAATATAAAAAATAATATTTGATGTCAACTTTAATTGAAAAATAAAAATAAAAATAAATCAGTCTGTCATCATGGGATTGTCTGGTATGGGAGATGGAATCCAGCAAGACACCAAAAACAGAAAGTTCTGATGGGTCACCATAGTCCTCCCAATGGGGAAGCAGAGACCAGAGGGAAGACAGCCATTAATGCAGGTAGGAGTTTTCATTGTCACCAAGCTAAATCTATAGTGCCATGAATTAATACTTACCCATTAACCTAGGGCCATCCCACAGCACCAGTTTGAAAACTGTTAGGCAAATGTATCCTTATTTGGGGGAAAATTTTGGCATAATCATGGAATCTATATGTGCAGGGATATGAGAAAGAAAAATCCAATATGTACAGGCTATAAAAATTCTAATAGCTGGGGACTTTAGATACCCTCAAATATCACCCACAAGATAACTGCACAGAGTAAATATTTTTCCATATCTTAGAATGAGGTGGTACCAACCATATAATTGACTTAAACTTTGAAAAAATTGAAAAGTAGCTCCCAAACTGAAGGTACTTTTCCAAAGGAACATTAGTCAGTATTGTGAGTAATAATAACCAGTCACAGGGTGTTGAGTTGAGTCTGTTGTTTCTGACACATGCCTTCTTTTTTCTAAAATGCATAATCCCTATTACCAAACACAGAACCGGACTACTAACTACTCTCCTTTTGAGGGCTATGCTAATTTAAGATATTCTTACCAGGCACTCAACAGTCATTGGTTGCAAAGAATGCTGATGATCTATTATTTAGGAAAGCTCTGAAAAGAAGGACAGTTGCCCATCTGTCTGAGTTGTTTGCAGGGCAACAAGCCTGACAGCAGCCTCGAAGATGGATGGGCTGACCTGTAAAGGTCCTCACTGTCAGCAGTCACTGATTTATGAGAAAAGAATGAGCTTGGAGAGAGGAGTTTGAAAAGCTTCATTTCATATATGACTCCAAGGGAGGAAACTGCTCTATAACCACAAGTTGCTGGAAGATTTTTTTTTTTTTGTACCTTGGTTTTTCATACACATCAGTGGACATGTGGGCAAGATCAAGGAACTTCCTCAGACACTCTTCTACCTGTTTCCATGGCACTTCAGTCAGCCAAGATATCCTTCCAGGGCAGCAATCGAATTAAATAACCTAAGTATCTATGAATCATTTCCATAACTTGCTCCACTTATTATTATCCGTGAGCCTTCTTGTAATGGCTATAAAATATATCTTTCTCTTTAAAATGAAAAAGCTTGCATCTCCACTTTACCAAAGTGGTGCTTTATTTCTGTCATTTTCATTTTTTAAAGCCTTCCTCCTGCCTTGGGTTTAGATAATGTTGAGTCTTTGCCTGGGGAATGTTTTGTCACCTCAAAGAGAATAAGTACAGAAGTCTGTGTACAAAAGTTCAAATCTCAAGTGATGCCCTCTATAGACTTAAACCACAGAGTCTTGGCCCTAAAAATCTTACCTGCATTCTGGTATACTCAGGGGAAAGAAGAAGTGAACTAGAATTTATTACATACCTCCAATGAACTAGGCACATCTGGTATAAATAATTTTGCAGGTAATTTCAAGAGATAGTTAACTTCCAAGAGAATAATAACTTGCAAAAAGTAACTAACACAGAATTCTTAGGCACAAACTACATCAAGCACTTTCCATAGATTATCTTATTTAATACATATATAAATCCTAATCAATAATTATTCCACTTATTTCCATTCCCATTTCATAAATGAGGACTTCAAAACTTGAAGAGGTTATTCTATTTGCCCAGATATGTGGAAGGGTTGGATTCAAATGTAGAAGTCTGATGATAGTCATGGATTCCTATTGGGTTCCTTACACAATTAGTTAAGGAAAGAGCCCAGTCCCTAACCATTTATATCTGGCCCCGCAATCACATTCTTTGCACTTTATCACACTGTATCTCAGAACAAAGATAATAAATTGTCTGGAAATTGAGATATATCAAACTTTGCCATGCAAATTCCAGATACTGAATCTCACATGATTAAATGGTCATTCAGAGCACACATGCACACCCATCACTCCACGCTGTCCTATTACTTCTCTTCTCACTCTACTATGAAGCCCTATTTCCCCCTCAGAAGAGAGGGCTTGAGTTAGTAGGGATCAGAAAGAGGTGCATGACCCATCTGTACTCAAATAGTCTCCAACTATTATTGCAAGCTTTTCTTTCAGTCTAGAGAAGGCCATTGTTCTTAGCCAGGGCTGGGAATCAAATTCACTCGTACAGATGATTTGAAATATAGATCCCAAAGCCTCATTTTAGAGCCCGTCCCCATCCCTCCAGTCAGACTCTCCAATGTAGACCACAGGCATCTGTACTTTTTCAAAAACTTCCCAAGACTTTGGGTGATTTTTCCCCTGTATTCTTTTGCATTATTTGAATATTTCACAATGAAAATTAAATCAACTACTCTTTCTGTAATAAAATAAATAACAGTGGTGTGTGTGGGGAATGGGGGCGGGGGCGGGTACAGTTCAAGCTTTCCAAGTTCCTCTGATGTGTGACCAGAGTTGAGATCTTCTGCTGCTGTTCCATTTATTCCAGGATTTTGCTGCTCAAAACACTTACCTTTTGTTTCTAGTAAGCCTTCGAATAAAAATACAGAAAAAAATATCTACCCTGATAGGAGAGACCAAAGAAAGATAGAACACCTACAATGAGAGTAAATTAAGGTGGGATTTAAAGTGAGGAAAGGGCACAGGCTTTGAAGTTGGAAAGCCCTGTTTGAATCCTCATTCTGGGATTTATTGCTAACTCAATATTCTTGAACAAGTAGTTCAATTGCTCCAAGCTCCACTTTCCCTATCTACGCAATGGAGATAGCAATTTGTCTTGCAGGACCATGCTGAGCATTAAATGCAATAGTGTGTGTAGCATAATGCATACTGATGCAAAAAATGGTAGCCATTATTATCATTGATGTCATTGCTATGAAAACTAATTTTTATTGGTATTGATGATTTTTGATTTCCAAAAAATAAGTGGGAAGAAAGAAAATAAATTTCATGAGCCTCTAAATGACTAAAAAGGGGATAACTTACAAAAACTTCGGGTACAGAAAGTTCTGCAGGTCACTGCAGACACTTCTCTGGGTCCCTCTTGAGCTATCTGATCCATTTTCTTTACACTGAGAATTCACAAAGCAAGGTTCCATGTTCCTTCTGTGGTTGGGCAGCACTCAACAATGCAGTTTTATATCCCCTCTCTTTCTAGAACTGCTTTGAAAAGAGAAAATAAACCACTCTCCTGTAATATTTGTGGAAGAAAAATAGCATCAAAAATTGGAAGGTTCTTGTTTAACTTTTTAACTGTGAGCCTTTCACATTTTTGTGGCATGTGTAGAATCAGATCATATCAAAAGGAGAGTATAAGTGTACCACAGAAAGAGAGAATCATACTGAAGGTTCTATCTCTTCCAAATGGATTAATGGTGGGGATTTGGCTATTAAAGTCATCTAGTCATATCTTGACAAGAGGATTAACATTCAAGAGCTCCAGGTGAGGACAAATTCAGAGGATATTGCTTGGATGGATGACAATGGGCTCCAGGAGAACCTGTGGAAAGGCAGCACTAAGTAGCAGGAGGAGGAAATAATAAGGAAGAAATCACAAGACAAATTGCAGCATGAAAAAAAGTGTCCTTTAAAAAACAGTATAGCTTCTCTATAAATGACAACAAAATGGAAAACTGCAGTCAATTTAGTTTGCCATGGAGCAGTCCTAACAGCCCAACAGATTCTTCCCTTTGCCTATAGCTCATCCTCCAGGACAGAACAGTTCACTCTTTCAGGTTTTGCTGGGGTACATGGAGATTCAATAAATTTAAGTGCCTCACCCAGTGTTCCCCAGGAAGTAGGAAGGAACCCAAGTATCTCACCTGTCTTCTTTCCTATTTGTACAGACTAGCTCATGTCTCAGGAGGGGGCTCATCTGAACACAAAAATTTTCAACTTTTAGTACAGGTCACCAGGTACAAATAGCCTCCTTGCAAAAGGGGTTGAGAAAAACATTTCAGCTAGGTGATAGCTAACAGTCTCCAGGAAGAAAGCTTGGATATCCAGGATCTGGTCAGGGAGTAGGAAGAATCTCAGCTAGGAGAAAAAGGAAGCTCAGGACTCAACTCTATTGATATGATAGAGAGAAAGAACTGGTGTGGGAACTCTGCTAAGCCATTTTTTTTAATTTAAATTTATTGGGGTAATATTGGTTAATACAATTACATAATTTTCAGGTGTACATTATAATTTGACATCTATATATTCTATTGTGTATTTACTACCCAAAGTCCAGTTTCCTTCAGCTACCATTATTTGATTCCTTTTACCCACTTCACCCTCTCCCTAAGCCCCTATATTTGCTCCCTTTTACCCCGTCTACCTCCCAATCCCCCAACCTGCTACCCTCTGGTAACCACTAGTCCATTGTCTATGTCTATGAGTCTCTGTTTGTCCTTTTCATTTGTTGCTTTTAGGTTTATATACCACATATAAGTGATATCACGTGATTTTCAACTTCTTTGCTTAGCATGATTATCTCGAAGTCCATTCACATTGTTGCAAATGGCAGTATTTCATATCTTCTTATGGCTGAGTAATATTCCATTGTACATATGTGCTGCAGCATTTTTAGCCAATTATCTATCATAAGACACTTCAGTTGTTTCCATTTCCTGGCCACTGTGAATGAACATCAGTATTGCAAATATCTTTTTGGATGTGGGTCTTCAAGTCTTTGGGGTAAATACCCAGTAGAGGCATTGCTGTCATATGGTAGATCAATTCCTAGTTTTTTGAGGAAGCACCATCTGTTTTCCATAGTGGCTGTACCAATTTGCAGTCCCACCAGCAGTGTATGAGGGTTCCTTTTTCTCTGCATTCTCTCCAACATTTGTTATTATTTGTTCTGTTGATTATAGTTATTCTAAAAGGTGTGAGATGTTATCTCATTGTGATTTGATTTGCATTTCTCTAATAGCTAGAGATGTATAGCACCTTTTCATATATTTGTTGGCCATTTCTATGTCCTCTAGGAAGAACGTGTCTGTTCAGGCCCTCTGCTCATTTTATGACTGGATCGTTTGTTTTTTGTGTTATTATGGAGTCTTATGAGCTCTTTGTATATTTTGGATATGAGCCCCTTATTGGAGGTGTTGCTTGCAAATATATTTTCCCGTTTGGATAGTTGTCTATTTACCTTGTTGCTGGTTTCATTTGATGAGCAGAAGTTTTTTTTTTTTTGATATTGTACAATCCATTTATTTTTGTTTTTACTTCCTTGCATTAGTATTCAAATTCATAAAATCCTTTTTCCACTCTATGTTTTTGGCTTTTTCTCAAAAATTATTTGTCCATATAAACATGAGTTTACTTCTGGACTCTTGATTCTATTCCACTGGTCCATATGTCTGTTTTGCTGCCAGTACCATGCCATTTTGATTATTGTCGCTTTGTAATAGAATTTGAAGTCAGGCAGAGTAATGCCTCCAGCCTTGTTCTTTTTTCTCAGGACGGCTTTGGCAATTCAGGGTCTTTTGTGCTTTCATACAAATCTGATGAATTTTTGTTTTATTTCTTTAAAAAATGCCAATGGAATTTTGATGGGGATTGCATTAAATCTGTATAATGCTTTAGGTAATATGGTCATTTAAACTATATTGCTTCTTCCAATCCAAAAACATGGAATATATTTCCATTTCTTTGTATCTTCTTCGATTTCTTTTAATAAGGTCTTGTAGTTTTCATTATATAGATTCTTCACTTGTTTTTGTTAAATTTATTCCTAGGTATTTTATTTTTTTAATGCAATTGCAAAAGGAATTAATTTTTTTTCCACTTCTTTTTCTGACACTTCATTATTAGAGTATAGGAATGCTATGGTTTTTTTTAAATAAATTTATTTATTTAAATTAGTTTCAATATACAGTACATTGGTTAGACATCTATAAGGTTCTAAAATGATCACCCCAATTGCTCCCTCCCTCTCCTGGCCCTCCTTTAGCCATCGTATTAATGCTAAGAGCATTCCCTGTGCCATGCTCCCCATGCCCAACTACCAACTACTAATTTGTACTTTAACCCTTCTCCCCATTTTCCCAGCACCCAACACCCCTCCAATATGTCTATCACCAAACTGTATACTATACTTGTGAGTCTGTTTTTGATTAGTTTCTTCTTTTTGTTCCTTAGATACTGCATATAAGTGAAATCATATGGTATCTATCTTTCTCTCTGACTTATTTCACTCAGCACAATAACCTCTTGGTACATTCATGTCATTGCAAATGGTAGGATTCCATATTTTTAAATGGCTTACTAATTTCTATTGTGTATATGAACCATAATTTCTTTATCCATCATCTGTTGATGGACATTTAGGTTGCTTCCATATCTTGGCTATTGTAAATTGTACTGCCATGACTATTGGAGTGCATAGGTCTTTATGAATTATTGTTTTGGTTTTCTTTGTATAAATACCCAAAAATGTAATTGCTGGGTCAAAAGTATGCCCATCTTTAATTTTTTGAAGAACCTCCATACTGTTTTCCATAGTGGCTGTACCAATTTGCAAATTCCACCAACAATGTATGAGGGTTCTCTTCTCTCCGCACCCTCCAATACTTGCTGTATTTCGATTTATTGATGATAGCCATTCTGACAGGTTGAGGTAATATCTCATTGCGGTTTTAATTTGTATTTTTCTGATAATTAGTGACCTTGAGCATCTTTTCATGTCTGTTAGATATCTGTATTTCCTCTTTGAAGAAGTATCTGTTCAGATCCTCTGCCATTTTTTAATTGGGTTTTTGTTTTTTGTTGTTGAGTTATATAATTTATTTATAAATGCTGGTATTAAACCCTTATAAAGATGTATCATTAGAGAATATCTTCTCCCAAATAGTCAGTTATTTTTTGTTTTGTTGATGTTTTCCTTTGCTGTATGAAAACATTTTAGTTTGATGTAATCCCGTTCATTTATTTTTTCTTGTTTCCCTTGCCTGAAGAGATATATCTAAAAGAAATTCCTGTTATTAATATCAGAGAGTTTACTACCTATGTTTTCTTATAAAAGTTTTATGGTTTCTAGTCTTACATTTAACTCTTTAATCTATTTTGAGCCGATTCTTGTATACAGTATAAGAGATGGTCTATTTTTTTTTTTGCATCTATCTGTCCAAGTTTTCCAACACCATTTTTGAAGAGACTGCCTTTACCCATTGTATATTCTTACCTCGTTTGTCATATATTAAGTGAGCGTATAGGCGTGGATTTATTTCTGAGCTTTAAATTCTGTTCCATTGATCAATGTATCTTTTTATGTCAGTACCATGCTGTTTTGATTACTGTAGCCTTGTAGTATACTTTGATATCAGGTAGTGTGATACCTCCAACTTTGTTCTTTCTCAAGATTGCCATGTCAATTCAGGCTTTTTTATGGCTCCATATAAATTTTAGGATTGTTCTAGCTCTCTGAAAAATGCCACTGGTATTTTGATAAGGATTGCATTGAATCTATACATCACTTTGGGTAGTATGGCCGTTTTAACAATGTTGATTCTTCCTACCCATGAACAGGATGTATGTTTCCATTTATTTGTGTCTTCTTCAATTTCTTTTTCAATGACTTATAATTTTCTGAAAACAGGTCTTATACCTTCTTGGTTTTGATTCCCAGTTATTTCATAGTTTTTGATGCAATTGTAAATGGGATTGTTTTCTTAATTTCTCTTTCTGAAAGTTCATCATTGTATAAAAATGCCACTGACTTCTGAATATTTATTTCGTAACCTGCTACATTACTGGATTCATTGATCGGTTCTAACAGTTTTTAATAGAATCTTTAGGATTCTCTCTATATAGTATCACGTCATATACAAATAATGAGAGTTTTACTTCTTCCTTTCCAATTCAGATGCCTTTTATTTCTCTTTCTTGTCTTATTGCTGTGGCTAAGACTTCCAATATGATGTTGAAGAGGAGTGGTGAAAGTGGGCATCCTTGTCTTGTTCCTGACTTAAGGAAAATTCTTTTAGCCTTTCCCCATTATGAAGTTAGCTGTAGGTTTGTCATATATGGCCTTTATTATGTTGATGTATGTTCCCTCAATTCCCACTTTGCTGAGAGTTTTTATCATAAATGGATGTTGGATTTTGTCGAACACTTTTTCTTATCTATTGATATGATCATATGGTTTTTACTTTCAATTTCTTAACATGGTGTATCGCATTAATTGATTTACAGATATTGAACCAACCCTACATTCCAGGAATAAATCTAACTTGATCACGGTGTGTATAATATTTTAATGTATTGCTGACTTTGTTTTGCTAATATTTGTTGAGGATATTTGCATCAATGTTCATAAGAGATATAGGCCTATAGTTTTCTATAGTTTTCTTTTTTTGTAATGTCTTTGTCTGGTTTTGAAATCAAGGTAGTGATGGCCTCATAAAAGGAGTTAGGGAGCCTTCGAATCCCCCCTTTTCAGTCATCATTGTCTCAGCTTGTTCCTATGTATACTGAATGTTCATTACTATCTTGCTATAGCAATTCTCTTATTATTTAAGCTTATAATGCCTTGTTCTTAGTAAGGATTGCACTCCTCTGCTTCTATTTGTCTGATAATCACTTTACTCCAAATTATGTATTTTTTTCTTGTTTGTTATTTTGTTTTGGATGAACTGACACCATTCAGTATTTCCTGTAATGTAGGACCTCATAGTGAAGAATTCCCTCATAGTGAAGAATTCCCTCAATTTTTGTATGTCTGGAAAGGTCTTAATTTCTCCTTCATATTTAAAGGAGAACTTAGCTGGATACATTATTCTAGGCTGGTAGCTCCTTTCTCTTAATAGTTTAAATATTTAATTTTATTCTTTTCTGGATTGTAACATTTACACTGAGAAGTCTGAGGGTAATCTAATGAGTTTTCCTTTATAAGTTACCATTTCTTCTCTCTGGCTGCCCTGAGGATTCTATCTTTGTCATTGATTTTGATAACTTTAATACAATGTGTCTTGGTCCCTGCTCCTTTTCATACCTTTAATAATTCCCATCACTCTTATGTCTTCTCTCCTGATGGTATCAGCTAGATCTTATATTTTTCTTTCATTAATTTTTATTCTTCGTTTTCTCTCTTCTTCTTTCTGATTTATTTCTAGATTTCTGTCTTTGAGATCACTGATCCTTTCCTCCATTTGGTTGACTCTATTTCCCCATCTTGCTATTTCATTTTTCAACTCTTGCAGTGTGTTCTTCATCTCCAGAAGTTCTATTTGGTTCCTTTTGAGGGTTTCAATCTCCTTGCTGTGTTCATCTGGTTGTTTTTCAATTCCTGAAATTATTTATATGACTCATTTTGGAACTCAGAGTTTTTTCAGAAAGTACTGTCATGAATCCTCTGTCATTTAAAGCTGCATATTTCTATGTCTGTAAGCTTATTTTCTGGAGTTTTTTCTTTCTTTCTGAGATGGCTTGTCACCTTGGTTGTTCCTGGTGTTTAATGGACTATTTCTCTATCTTGGCTTTAATGGAAGTATATTCTGCTGTTTTTCCAGAGAGATTATATAAAGGTCTCTCTTTAGCCTGTTACAAAAAAAAAGATATTTTTCTTTTGGTTTCCAGTAGGTGGAATCTAAGCCTCTTGGATAATATCTTTTTAATGTTTTCATAGATATTTAATAACACTTGCTACCCTCAGTTTCAGTCCCTATCAGTGTCAACGACAGTCTTGACAGTGTTTGCTCAGATTTTCGTGGGGTCTGGGTGTTCAGTCTCAGAGTGCATGCAGGGAGTGGCCCTCTGGAATGGGTGTTTAGTGGCCTTTGGTCAGCCTCAGTTTTGCAACTGAGGCTGGTAAAAATCAAATGTTGTTTCTCTGAAGTTCTTTTCCACTTATCTGCTTTCTATCCTGATGTCTGGGCCCTGCTGCCACCTTCGTGGAACTCAAAGCTCTTCCAGACAGGGCTGTTCATGAAAGTCACTGCACTTTCACCCCTCCTCCTCCTTCTTGAGGGAGCTCCAGCGACTGCAAAAGGCAGCTTTTTTATTTCTCTCAGTTCACTGCCCAACACCAGGGTTCTGACCTATGGTAGCTCTGATGCGCAGATTCCACACTCAGAAGTGTTGGAATGTGGTTTGGGTGTTTTTTGTTGAGTTTTAGATGTTCAGCTTATTGTTGTTTCAAGGGAAGAGATTTGAGGATGTCTCTCACTACAACATGTTTCCCATAATCTGCTAAGTCATTTTAATGACCACTCATGCTACCTTTTATTGTTCTGGTGCCCAGGTCCAATGAGGACCAGCTCTAGAAAATCCTGTGAGAGATTCAAAGCATACATCATGAAAGCCCAGGACCTAGCCAGGAGGAAGTGGTACCAGGAAGCCAAAGGTCCTGCACTTTCATGGCTTTCAAAGAAAAAATATTTTTATTATGAACCCCTTTAATTTTCTCAGAGGCTGCTGATACCCTAGCATCTTGAAGTACATTTTGAAGTACAGATCAGTCGACAGTGGTCTTGAGTAATCATACCCTTTTCACTGGCTTCATATTTTGTATCCCAAAGGAAAGGGATGGATGGAGAAGACTGCTTGCTCTCTATTGATCTTTAACTTGCTTAAATAAAAGTTATTTTTTAATCTCTAATATTTTTAAGACCTTGGTCTTTCATTTTCTTTGTAAGTTTTATTTCCTATCATATTTGGCCCAGTAGGGGGATATGGTAAATGCCACCTTGGGAATAAGGTTGTGATACAGGGTAAGTCCCTATAAGACAGCTAAGAGTAGGATACAGTAGTTTAGGCTCCAGAAGGAACGTGAGAGAAGGGGGAAAAAAAGGAAAGACAACTCTCTCCTCTACTCCCTCCCTCTCTCTACTCATGTGACCAAATATGGAACAGAATTAGAAATTTTGGAAGAATAAGAGAAAAATAAACTTATTGTGTGCTTCCTCAAACACAGATGGAAAACTTTCGACAGCGCTTAGGGAATCACCACATCTAACATGGCACCGCTCTGGCCATAGATAGGAAATGACAATGACATAGCAGGTCAGAAGAGGGCGAAGGCCACCCTATTTTCCCCAGAACCAGGATTGGGATAGCAGAGATTCCTCAGTGTCCTATGGGCCTAGAGGAGGTCACCAATGGTAGATAGGCCACAGACAGACTATGATTGCCAGGCTCAGGGGGAAGACCACTGAAATGCAAGAGCTCCACCCAGAAGCCATGAAGTGGACCAGCCACTAGGGAGTGGAGAAGGGCAGGTTTCTAAATTGGGGATGCTACAAATACTGGTCAGCCCCTTGCCTAAAGACCTGAGCTAACTGGCAGTCAGAAGCTAGACTGCTAGCACCAGAGGCCAGATGGAGAGAGAACACCAGCACCTGAAGCCAGCACAGAACCAACAAAGAGCTTTGCGAGGTCCTGTGGTCATCACGGGATAAAAGTACAACCTCCCAAACCAGACATGGTCATTCTCACCCAGTGAACAACAGCATCAGAAGCTCAGTTTTAGATAAATCCAGGCACATCACACTGGAGATCTGTGAAGGCACAAATGACAACAAGCAGATTTGAGCTTTTGTACATCCGACAATAAATAATATTTAATGTGAACTGGGTCAAAGAAGGGCTTGCCCCAATGCTCTAATGACCTTTGAAGAACTAAGTCGAAGCTGGTTTACTTCCTGAGGACACATACTAGCTGCTTTATCCATATTTCTCTCATTAGAAAGAAACGGCAGGGGAAGAAAGCATTCATTCAGCAAGCCTTATCCCCTTATAGCAACCTTACAAGGAAAGCAGTATTATTCCAGGATAAAAAGTAGCCTTACCAAGGAAACATGAGTAAGTGGGAAATTAAAAATTTGAACACAGGATATTTTCTCTATCTACTGCCCACAACCAGGTATTAGTGGCTGCAAGTGTTCAAAGTTTCATTCACAAACCATCCAGTTCTCATTTACTATTTCATGTGCTCCTTCACTGCAGAGGGCTCCAGAAATAAACAGCTTGTTCCTAAAAGATCACATGATAACACAAGTGACTGTTTCAGACTTAAGCATCGAGTCTAGAAAATCAATTTTATGATATAATTGATTGTATTATATATTAGTTGAAAACTATAGGATAAAATTAACTAACCCCTTCTCATCTTTTATCATGGTAGCATTGGGTTAAGAGAAGAGACTTAAGACTTTTTTTTTTTTGTGTTGTGGTTAACATGGACTTGACATAACTGACTCTAAATATTCCCAAACAGTATGCTCTGAAGGGAAAATCAAAGATCACTTAGTTTTGTGGGGAGGATTCTTTGCTTTCCCTGAGGCCTAAGGTATTGTATTAGTGCAGAATGACCCAACAGAACAGTGACTTCTCTAACACCATTCAGCTCTAGCCACCCTCATTCTCTGCTGTTTTGCCCCATAAAGTTTCTCCAAGACTTTGAAGGCAGAAAGTAGTGCATGAAAAGGGAAAAACAATGTGCTAGTGGTGTACAGGGTCCTCCCACTTCAGACATGTTTAGGACAGCATGGTTCACCCTGCCTAAACTGCTTGCTTGTTGGTCACAGTATCACAGGCCATCTAGTAAGTCCTTACAGAGCCAGATGGAAGGTCTTCTCAGTGATGTGAGATGGGAGTCTCTGTGCTTTTCTGTAGAACTGGAAGAATTCATTCAAAGAGTGATAATAACTTACCTCACTCTCTCCTGTCTCTGGCTAAGACAACCTAACACTGGAGGAACAAAATAAGAAAGTCGCTTAAAAATATCCTGATAAACAACTTTTCATGAAAGTGGTAAAAACAAATCTGAACAGATCACTGATATAACTACTGTATTAGGTGACTTCAGAAAAATAACTTTAATATCATTTCTAATTGCCTGTACAAGTTGAGAGAAGAGCATAGAAGCAGCTCTACCACATCTAGCCAGGAAGGGGAGGTGGCCCAAGGCTGCCCCGGGTTCCGTGGTAGAGCTTGGAGCCATCCTGTGAAGCAGTGCTGATGGCACTGCTGGGGTTCATGGAGTACCTGCAGAAGCTAAAGATTTCTCCATCAATATCTGTCATGTTCCTTATCTTAGAGAAAAAGCTTTCAGTTTTTTTAACATTTAACATTAAGTATGATATTAGCTGAGGGTTTTGTCATATATATGGCCTTTGTTATGTTGAAGTACTTTCCTTCTATACCCATTTTATTAAGTGTTTTACTTATAAATAAATGTTGTATCTTATCAAATGCTTTTTCTGTAAGACAAGGGTGCCCACTCTCACCACTCTCATTCAATATTGTATTGGAAGTCCTAGCTTGAGCAAGCAAGCAAGAGAAAGAAATAAAAGGCATCCTAATTGAGAATGAAGTCAAATTGTCACTTTTTGCAAATGTCATAATTCTCTATTTAGAAAACCCTAAACACTGTACCAAAAAAAAAAACTATTAAAAACAATAAGCAAACACAGTAAAGTTGCAGGATACAAAATCAATGTACAAAAACCCATTGCATCCCTATACACTAACAATAACATTACAGAAAAGGAAATAAAAAAAATTATTTTGTAATTGCAACAAAAAGAATAAAAGTATTTAGAAATAAACTTAACAAAGAATGTTAAGGACCTATACACTGAAAAAACTACAAGATATTATTAAAAGAATTTGAAGAAGACACAAAGAATTGAAAAGATGTTCTGTGTTCATGGATTGGAACAAACGACAAAGTTAAAATTGCCATATTACCCAAAGCAACATACAGATTTAAAGCAAAATGCCAATGGTAGTTTTTAAAGAATGGAACAAAAAGTCATCAGATTTCTATGGAATCACAAAAGACTGTGAGTAGCCAAAATAATCCTGAGGAAAAAGAACACTAACTGGAGGTTTCACACTGCCTGACTTCAAATTATACTGCAAAGCAACAATAATCAAAACAGGATACTATTGGCAGAAAAACAGACACCCAGGCCAATGGAACAGAATTGAGAGCCCAGAAATAAACCCACATATATATGGGTAAATAATTTTTAACAAAGGAGCCTAAAACATACAATGGAAAAAATAAAGTCTCTTCAATAAGTGGTGCTGGAAAATGGAAATCCACATGCAAAAGAATGAAACTAGATTACTGTCACCATCACCAAAATTAACTCAAAATGAATCAAAGACTTAAATATGAGACCTGAAACAAGAAATGGCATAGAAGAAAACATAGGTACTAAACTCATGGACTTTGGTTTTAGAGAGGATTTTATGAATTTGACCTCAAAGGCAAGGGAAGTAAAAGCAAAAATAAATCATTAAGACTGCATAAAACTAAAAAAGCTTCTGCATAGTAGAGAGACCAACAAAACAAAGAGCAACCAATGGAATGGAGAAGAGATCTGCAAAACAACACCTCCAATAAGGGACTAATAACCAAAATGTATAAAGAACTCATACAACTCAACAAAAAAATAAAATAAAATAAAGAATCCAATTAAAAATGGTCAGAGGACCTAAACAGACACTTCTCTCGAGAAGACATACAGACAACAGACATGAAAAGATGCTTAACTTCACTAGCTATTATAAAAATACAAACCAAAACCACAATGAGATACCACCTCACACTTGTTAGAATGACTATCACCAACAAGACAGGTAATAATAAGTGTTGAAGAGGATGTGGAGACAAAAGGAATGTTCACACACTGATGGGCGGGAATGAAAATTGGTACAGCCACTATGGAAAATAGTATGGAGATTCCTCAAAAATTAAGAAAGAATTACCATAGGACTCAGCAATCCCTCTTCTGGGTATCTACTCCCAAAATTTGAAAATTTATCTACAAAGATATATGCACCTCGATATCATTGCAGTATTATTTAAGTGGTCAATATATGGAAACTCCCAAAGTGCCCTTCAATAGATGCTGGATAAAGAAGATGTGGTACATATTTATCAATCAGCCATAAGAAAAAGTGAAGTATTGCCATTTGTAACAACATGGATGAATCTTGAGATTATCATGCTAAGCAAAATAAGTCAGACAGAAAAAGCTGAGAACCATATGATTCCACGTATTTGTGGGATATAAAACAGAAAGTAACCAATAAACAAGACAAAACAATTAAAACTCATAGACACAGACAACAGTTTACTGGTTACCAGAGGGAACGGGGAGAGGAGAGAGATAGATAAGGATAAAAGGGGTCAAATATATGGTGATGAAAGGAAACTTAACTTTTTGGTTGTGAACACACAATGCAATACATATGACATATTATTAAATTGTGCACTTGAAACGTATAATTTATTAACCAATGTCACCCCAATAAATTTGATTAGAAAAAGTGATTCAGTCACCACAACCACTTAAAAAACATGAAAAGGTTTATCCTGATGGAGTGAATTTTAAATCAAATACTTAAATAAGAAAAAAAAAATCTGCTTTATAAACATAATTCTGAGGTCTGTGTTAACAGAACTTTCTTTAAGAATTCTCCATGGATAGTTAACAACCTTTGAATAGAGAAAATTTTAAAGAATTAACTTTCTTGGCTCAAAAGATAACCCTACCAATAGGTTTGATTTGCATTTGTATAGTCAGGAGTGCCTTATTCATTTAGGTCAAAGCCCCAGAGAATGTCAGTGAAAAATCCTACAGCAAAATATTCTGAGCTGTTTTCAGGAGTAGATTATTTTAGGAATGATGTATCTTTGAGGTTGCATGGCAGTGAAATACATAACCCAGAGCTTTGGGGAACAGAACTTGAAATAGGAGTAAGTGTTTCTAGTGTTCTTCCTCTTGATCCACTTCCTGAGTAGTGTCTCTTGAGGAGTATGTGTGAGCATCTCAATCAGGAAAGGCAGGGACAGCTTACTCATCTCAGTATCCACAGCACTTAGCAATATGTCTAACACATAATAGGTATTAGAAAAAAAAAGTAAATGAATAAATGACTGGATATACAACCTAAACTTTGGTATTCTACCTGTAAAATGGGGGATGACAAATAAAAATACAGGTCCTGCCAACCTCATAGGATAACTGTGAATATCAGGAATTAGGACAAGTCTACATTCATTATTGTGTCTTTCAGCCTCTTCAGATCTACTCCTTCATTACCCCCTACTCTGCTTTTGAAATAAATAAGTATTCTGTTTTATGACTTACTCACTGACGGATATGTCTTTTGCTCACAGACTCTACATACTTGGAGGGCCGGGGATTGACAATGTTTATTTCTGTATTGTCATGCCTGCTACAGACGCTCAGGAGTTGTTATTAAATGGGTCCTGAAGAGTATACCACGGGAACATCTCTCTGAGCCTCAATCTTGGTAGCTATGTGCTGCTGAATCCCTTGGACACTTGGGCATCAGTAGAAACTGATTTGCACCTGAGCAACAGGAATAAGAAATCAAATTAAGTGTCCTCATTAGGAAAATGTCAGGTGCATGAAGAAGGAGATGTGGAGTGGGGAACAGTGGCCTGGAGTTGCGGCTGGGTTGGGGGTGCAGCTTCAGTGCTAAAGAAGATTAAAGCTGACTGTGCTGGGCAGAGGGTAGAAGTGCTCAGACTATTAGCACCCCAACTTCTATCATTAACACCTATTCTTTCAACTGCTAAGGAGATCTGTGCTCCCTGGCTGTTAGTGGAGGAGGTTCAAGATGAGAAATACACTCAGCAATATTTTTACACCTTACACACAGTTGGTTTCATTCACAATGTAATGGTGTAAAAAAGCAGGGGCATTCAAGCACTCTCCAAGGCATTGTGCGGCAGTTTGTACAACACTTGCCAAGCTCCTTGTATTACCTCGATTTTCACAAAAAGAAGATGGGAGGATACCCTGGAACCTTTATCAAAGCAAAAAGATGCCTTAAAAATATTGGTCATCTTCAGCAGGAATAGGTATGTCCAGTCTCATGTTATATTTTTCAAGGAAAAAAAAAACTCTTTGTTTAAAGCATTAATATATCTGCATGGTCGGATAAAGGAATCTTCAGCATCAGGGTTGGCTAATACAAGGTACTTGTAGCACAAACCTTCCCTTTGCATCCATGATAGACATTGTTACTAATTACAGCATACCAAGAACTAGGCTCAGAAATTCTTCTCAACATCAGGTTCAGACTACCCATTCTAATCAAATGATATTTCATAATTGAGACTTGTCACTGCTATTCTAAATGCATCAGGATCTAGCCTGTTGGCCTAATCTTTCTGCTGCTCCCTTATGCATTTAGTATTTTCCTGCCCCTTCTTCTAGTAACAGAACCCTTATTTACTTCAAGGGAACCACACACCATCACACCTCCACATTAAGTAGTTCAAGTATAATAATCACCACTCACGTCTTTGGAGGTGTACACATGGGCTAGGCCTAGCCAATCAGAACATTGAATTCTCCCAGCAACAAAGATTAGACTAGGAATGCTAATGGGTTTCTAATGTAGTCCTCAATCTCATGGCAAACCAGAACTACCAGGAAAAGAGAAATTATTTCACTTCTAGACCTGAGTAATGAAATTGGAAAGCCTAAAGCCATAGAGAAAAATCCTGCCTAAGGGTAATATTAAGTCAGGATCATCAGAGAAGAGGACAGATGATTTGTGTTCTTGTGAGCTATGGCATCATTTGCTTCTCTTCTTCTGATGTTTTTGAACCTAGATCTACTTCTGTTCTTTTCAGTTTTTTGAGGAAATGAAATCTATTTTTAAAACTTGAGTTGCTTTGATATCACTTGTAACTGAAGTGGTCCCAATTGATACAAGCATACTCTTTGACAGAATGCTTTTCTTTGTTGGTAATGGACTCCAGTAGGAGTAAGATGATATAAAATTGTTAGGATCTACCCTAGATGAGGCGAGTCAGAGAAGAAAGTTTTCTGAGAGGCCAGCTCCATGTGTTCTCCACATGCAGAATGTTAAAGTCCAGCTCACACAATTGCTCTCAGAGTAAGTTGTCATAGAAGGGCAGTTACAGAGAAGAGACCCTGCAAAGGGAGGCCTTTCAGAGGGTGTCTCAGAGATATCAGTGGTCCAGGGAGACATTTCATAGGGTGTCTCAGAGATACCAGTGTCCGGCAATTAGGCACAACCAAACCTTCAGGGATAAGTAAACACCATGGCTTTGATTCGTCAACTCAACCTCCACAGACACAAGGTGAAAAAGCAAGCTCAGGACCTGACCCCTGCCCACAGCATAGAGCTGAACTACTCACCCTAGCCTACTGCTTGATCCACATTTCATTCTCTTCCTGGAGTCCCTGGTTCAGCCCTTCCTTGCACCTTTCATTTTCCCCCATTTCAACCTTCATTCTATGTTCCTGCCTATCATTGTGGCTCCTGATATCCATAATTTAGATTCTCCTTCCAACTCTGTAACTGTAGGAGTTTGGCCAGCTGTGGGATCACCTTCTTTGGTAAAAATTCCCACTGAGCTTAATCTACTTTCTTTAAAAGGATCCTGACACAAGATCCACTATTTTAAATTTATTTTGAGTCTTTTATTTCTGCATATAAAGGTAGATTGGGGTTTCCATAGACATCAGGACTCCTTGATGATACAGTTAAATTTTCTTCTGATGACTGAATCAGAATCTTTTTCCTTCTTATTATTATAGAAGCCATAATTGCCAACATCCTCCATATGTTGGTGCAATATTGACGGTTAAAATATTAATCAGAAAAAATCACATATGCATTATTCATAATTCAGACATTTCTGGGTACAGATGCCAGGAAAGTACACATATTTCAAATGTTAAATCCTTTTCTTTTTCCAGAAACCTTACATGTCAGCCATAATACCAAAAGGACACTTGGGCTCATTTCTCAGCATATGCCAAGATAAAGAATACAATTTAGTCCGCACTGTTAATAACAGATGCCCCCTTCTTGGCACTTTGTCAAAACTTTCTAACAAACACATGTGTCCCATTCACTCTTTGGCTCTAAGCACTCGTCTGGGTTTCACTTCACATTTCTTGCCCAAGAAAAACACAATTAGTGAGAAAAATACTTTAGTGTTTCAATAAAACAACTTGAAAATTTCATAGAGAATTATTTCCTTGAGAGGCTTTCACAGAATCTTTGGAAATTTATTAATTTTTAGGAAACTGGTTTCCACCTTAATTAAGGAACCAACTTTATCATTTTTCTGTCCTTGGAAATCACCTTTTAAGTAAGAATATTGATGAAACTATCTCTAGTAAGATTAGATTTTGCCCAATTCAAGGTATTTTATCTCCTTTCTACCTCCCAAATAACTAGTTCATAGAAATCCTCCTTCTTTTCCTCTATAGCCACTTCACTTTCTCTCACAAGCCTGAAAGTATTCTCCTTTCCAGGTCCTTTGAGTGAAATATTGTCTGTTGGTATTTGTCACAAATTCTACTATCCTAAGTTCTCCCATATGGGCACAGGAGCAGAAGGCCCAGAAATCATGTTTCCCAGACATTTTAGCCAGCATGGTTCCTTTTTCAAATTGAGAAGCACTTCCAAAAGATTTGGAAGGAGAAATAAGCAGAGCCATCATTGCCTCAACAGCAGAGCTGACATGAGGCTTTTGACAGATATCAAGCAGAGGCTCTGCAGCAGCTTCTAGAATCTCTCTTACAAATCATGTCCTTTGGTAATGATCCCCTGAGATTTCCAAACAGTTATTTGTGCTCATCTCCCTAAATCTATTGAGTTCTGAGTAAGGTCATGATCTGGGGGCAATGTAAGGTTGTGAGGATGGAACTTGAAAATGTCTAAATTTCCTTATAAGTGAAATGCCTAGGTGAGGATGTTACAAAGTGTCTATACAGAGGAAGACTGACCTCTCCAAGGGGAGAGGGAGGCCTCTTCCGATAAGGAAGGCTCAGCACAGAGTGTAGGTTGAAAATGTCAGCTTAATCAAAATTCAAACAAATGCTATCATTCTGATTCTCAAGTCCTGCTCTTCTCAATCAGTGCTCTAACTCTTATATTTAACAAATGGTTAAGCTATAACATCAACTTGGGTTATAATACTACAACCTGTGGGATCAAGCCATGCCTATAAGGCTAGCTGGTCACAGGAATAGATCTACATTGCTTCATGAGTAGTAACCAATGGTTTGGCTATCTAGTTAAAGACTTGAAAGGAGCTGCATCAGAGAAATGGTGGCAAGGAGTCTTGGGAAGAAGTAGTGTGATAAACCTGTCAGGATGAGTGCAGAGTATAGAGATATTTGTATTCCACACAGCTCTTTACCAAAGGGAATCTACTGCAAAGATTGGACTCATAACCATGAAGAGAAGTTAATCCATTCTAGACAGCTATCCTCAGCTATCTCAGAGCCTATTCAATGGGCTCCTGGACAGTGTGGCCAAGACATAGGTGGAAGTTATGAATCAGTTATGTTGGTGCTATGATTGCCAAATACTCCACCTGCCCAAATCAGAGATGGAAACTATGCTCATAATAAGACACCATTCCCGAAGGAACCTGTTGGACACCTGGTGCCAGTTTAATTATATTGGGCCCCTTCCAATGAAAGGTCAGCTATTTGTCCTTACTAGAATAGACTTACTCTGGATTTGGATGTGCCTTCTCTGTCCCTGATGCTTCTGCTGGACAACTCTTCCTGAACCTATGGAGTGTCTGTTATTACCATATTAATATTCCTTCTATGTTACCTTGCTTCTCACAAAAATATATATATATAATTTCATCAAAAATGAATGAGACAATGGACTTATGCCCTTGACATCTACTCTTCTCAACATTTTCCCCATTATGCAGAAATAGCTGACATTCTAGAAAATTGCAGTGACCTTTTAAAAACTAAGTTTGACACTAGCTCAGAGACACCACTGTGCAGTGTTGGGAGGCAATCCCTTAAAAGTAGCATGTGTTTCTGAACCAGTAACCAATAAAGAACTCTTTCTCTAATAGCCAAAATATAAAGGTAGGGAATCCAAATTTGAAAGCAGGAGGTGCCATCCTCACTGTTAGTTCTATAACCATCTAGCAAAAGTTTTCTTCACATCTCTACAACTTTTGGAGTTGCTGGTTTAGAGCTCTCTTTTCCCAAAGCATTGTGTGAATGCTTTCACACAATTATTGTGCCATTGAACTTTTAATTTGAAAGGCTACATGACCATTCTCAGCTCTTCTTTCCACTAAACTGACAAGCAAAGAATATTATTATATCAACTTTAATGACATCTTATGATTATCAGGAGGAAATAGAAGCTGCTGTTAAACAATGGGGATAGAGAAGAATATGTCAGAATCTAGAGTATGCTTTGGGGAGCCTTCTGGTGATTATATGCCTAATGGCAAAAGTTATTGTAAACCACCACAACCCCAATGAAGTCAATACCACCAAGGAACAAACTCTTCAAAAGTAAAGATTCAAGCCATCCTATCAGGTAAGAGAACTATGATCAGCTAAAGTATTGGATAAAAGGAAGACAAAGAGGGAAAAGAAATTTTGAAAGGATGGTGAAAAATAAACTGCAAATGTGAAGGATGCCCTCATAAACAATTACATAAACAGGGCTGCAACAGCTATGCATATCCCTTGGTTAATATTTATATAGTTGTATATGTTAACCAATTTTCTTTTTCACCTATTTTCTTATAATTTTTATATATGTTTTTAATCTTATAATTTAGTCTTTAAAAGAGAAGATATTAAAGGAGTATTATGACTGATATAGAAGGGCAAGGCATTCCTCATAGTCAGGTACTATGACTGCTATGACTTTGTTTCTCTTATTTCATGGAGAGAGTGAAAGCGTTGTTGTTATAAGAGAGATAATTCATTGGTATTAGGTAGAAACATATTATGTCTGTTTATTATTGTTCTTTGGCAGTTTAAACATAAATAGATGAGGTGGCAAAGAGATAATCTGTTCTAGGTGACAGCAATGGCATTCAGCACCATCCTGTTTATCTTAACCTCTACCTTGCAGTACAAGGTCTGGTATCTGGGGAGCACATTTCTTCAAAATATGTTCCCATTAATACTGCAAAGTGTTAATGAGATTGGGAAGACAAAATGGTAATAGGGGAAGGCAAATGGTCTTTGATTATCAGCACATATGATTTTGTCATCAGCTCCCAAGTGACCATGACTTTTTATCTCTGGATTTAGTTGTAAACTTAGAAAGTACTTTTTTGACTATATGGATGAATAAATAAATAACTAGATCAATATATAAAAGGGTATATAAATGAAATGATTGATGGATGGATGATAGATAGGTAATGGGTAGAATGGATGGATGAATAGATAGGTAGGTGGATGGAAGAATGGATGAAGGAAGTTGCGTCAGAGGACATACATAATACATTTAGGAATTTGAAGTCCAATGCAAAATTTGAATAAAATAAGCATAGAAGGATCACTTGATGATTTTTCTTTGTTTTAAATATACATAGAGAATATCTAAAGTTAAGAGAACATATAAAGTTAAATAAGAAATCTCACTAATTCTAATTTGCTAGAGAGAATGGTAATCTCTATTAATGTAAATTCATTATTAATATAATGTAGATGGTATAATGTAGGCTCTTTTTTTTAGAAAGAAAAGCCTTCCTCCAAGGAGAGTGGGAAGGATAGGATTGAGGGGATCTGTCTACTAACTTTTATATATCCTTACTATTTAGAAACATTTCTGTGTTGACATGAAACTGGAGAAACAGATTTGGGCTTTATAAAAGAAAGAACATTTATCCAGTAGAGACTAATAATTATGAATGTGAAGCTTCTGTCCACCAGTAGCATTCATGTAGCAGCTAGATGGCTAGATATGGAAAATACTATAAAAAGGATTCTTGGCCTGTGTGGAAGCTAAACAAAAAGTTCTAAGATCCTCTCCAAGTCCAACTTCCAAGGTTGCTTTCTACCCTACCAAGTCAATTTGATATTTACAACTGGTCTGGATACAGAGGCTTACCTCCAAGAAATGAAAGATTCTAAGATGATGAAAGCTAGTAGGGGAGCTATTTTGGATGAGGGGCCCATCCCAGCACTCCTCAATTCAAAACACACAAGTATTGCCTTCTCTGCATATGCAGGAGGGAAGGTGATATGAAGAGCATCTGCTAAATAAAGCAGCTTAATTAATAAGCAACTGTCAAATGCCTGCAATGCTAATTTCATCTAGTTTCATTCTCACATGATCCAAACAGGCAATCATTTCACCAAAGTAAAGTAGTTTTTAAATTATCCTTAAGAGGTAGACAAGTGAAGCACAAACTACAGTGAAATAAGGGGAATTGCTGAAGGTTAAAATAATACCTAAAATTCAGAGTTTGTGCTTCTGACCTCTTTTTTTTTTTTCAAAGATAATCACAGCCCTGCAGCACCCACAGGATAGAGAACAGTAGTGGAAGTGATGACTCCTTGTCCCAGGCTGAAAATCCTGCAAATTGTGTTCAGGTTTCGAATTCAAAGGTGTCCTCTGAATGAACTCTCCAGTGGAACCAATGTTCTTACTTCTTTGATCTAACTGGGCTTCTGGATTTTCCAGTCACTAATTCTAAGACAGAAAAAGTAGGAAAAGGTAATCCTGGCATAGATTCTGATTTTGGATCAGCTTGGGTTTCAATCTTACTTGTACTTCTGTCCAGCTGTGTGGACTTAGACAAATTGCTCAACTTCTCTGAGCTTCAGTTCTTCATCTATAAAGTGGAAACAATTTTTTCTGCAGAGTTATGAAAGATTAAATAAGATAGTATGTGTAAAGTTCTGAGTACAGAGTTAGTCACAGCAAGCTCTCACAAAAAAGATTTACTTTACCCACCCACTAACCTTAAAATTATTGATCATATGAAAATCAAAAGTCTCTTATTATTTGTTCTCAAGTGTTAGCAAGCACTTTTTCTCATTCTAAGTAGTATTTTGCATCTATAAAATGTTGTAGTTAATAACTGCAGGCTCATTATTCATTCGCCAGACATTAATTGAGGGCCACAGACATATCAATCCATGTGACTCATGCTGTGACTCTAGAGATAATTGAGATGTATTCCTGCCCTCAAGGAGCCCATGTTGTTTCTTCACCTAGGTTCAAGCAGAAAGTTAAAATCTCTTAGTTATTGTCATAAGAGCCACCTTTGGGGTTTTACCATCTCTAGACTTGCAACTGTTGGTGTTTTCAGTGTGTTAACATCTGGCCTCTGAGTCAAGGTCATGTTAAAGAATTCAAATGTAGTCATTGAATGTAGCCTATCTGTGAAAAGGCTTTTAACCAACTTAATACTAAATAGAAGGGGTTTCTGGAATACACGTGTTACACAGGTTTTCAACATGTCATGTCCATAACATTAAGAAATGTTACTGAGGGGTGTTAGCAGAGACCTGAAAATGCAGTAGCTGAGTGACTCATTTATTATTCTTGAGCACCTCATATGTGCTAGACACTATGGCAAGTGCTATGAACAGAAAATACATAGATGGTCTCTGTGATGAGGCACTCAGAGTCCAGTGGAGTAGACAGATAGGTGAGATGCTGAAATGGATGGTGCAATCCTTTGGTGCTGTGATTGGTGGTTGGAGAACATAGAGGAGGGCTCTCCCCACAGATGGAGGCCATCAGGAGGGGGATTGTGGAGACAGTAAGGTGAGCTGCTTTTAGGATGCAACCAGAGTGAAAGGTGAAAGGTTTCTCAAGCATATAAACCAAGAGGCATAAAATAGGGCAAGACATTGGAATAATTGCCCATGGTTGCTCCAAAGTCTAAATGCAAACTTGAGGCAAAAAGGTAAAGCATAAAAGTAGATAGAAGTTAGACCATTCACTTCCTCAAATGTGTGGTACAGTGTCAACAATGATTACAAAACCAGAAAAATCTGTCATCTTTTCATTGGATGGCCCCATAAATGAAAGACCTGATTACTGTCAGTGAGTGAGCCCTATATTCTTGGTTGGATCCTCACCTAGAAATTTGGAACCCACTCTGTGGTGTAGGGCAGGAGACTTTGCCTATCCTAGGCACTCAGCTTAAATCCAAGAAATGTTTAATGCCTATTTCATTTGTGGCCTCAGCAGGGACAGCCTACCTGTACCAGTTCTTTCTAGGGCTGCAATAGTCATCATTACACCCTCCAACACACAGCTAATGTCTAGTCACCGGTCACTCTTCTTGTGTTGCCACTCTGGGCTCAGAGGCCCCTACTACCTTGTTTCTTGGTCTGGTTGTACCTGGATTGTCACTAGCAAGCTTTTTGATGTCTCAGTGCAAGTCCAGCACAGCTTGGGGGAAGGACAGAAAGGAAACAAAAGTGCAGGGACTTTGAGCCTAGAATCTGATTCTCCTTTGCACTGTCCAGATGATGTGAGTATATGGCTAGACAGAGCCTTTGCAAAATCCAAACCTCATTCTCCTGACAGGTAACATTATACCTTCCTGGAGAGCCTTTTGGAAAGGCTACCACCCTGAAAATCCTTGGGCAGGACTTGTCTTCCTTTCTTCCATAGTTCTAGTCCTATCATTATCGGGCAATGGAGAAAAATTGTGAATACTATGATTCCTGGATAATGTATGCAGAGTGCCTGACTGGTAGTTCATATTGAGGAAGTATCCTTTGCTCCTGAGAAGTTGCACATCCTCCCAGTGATAACTCTACCCGGAGGAGTGCAGGTTGAACTAGAGAGAGAATGCTCTAAGACCTTCCTCCCAAGACCACTTTGTTTTCATCAGAGCCAGGAGATTGTGGAAAAAATTCCTTCCCAAAAAGCCCACCCATCCTCTCTAAACAGAATAAAACCTTTAAATTTGTCCTGGGTGTGGCACAAAATGAAACACACACCCCAAAATGACAAACCCTCAGATCACCGGACAGAGGTTTACCCTGTGCTCTTATCTCCATCTGGCTGTACTCTAGACATAGCTTCAAGTTGTAGTTTAGAATTAGATTAAAATATGTTGAGTGAGTGAACAAGCAATTAAACTTAGACTAGAAAAACATTCGTCAGCTGATTTATCGTCCGTGAAAAAAAAAAAATCAGGCATTGCGCTTGTACCAGCCTTGCCACATTATCTCATGAAGTGGTGACAGGAGGCCTTTCAATGCCATATTTGGCTGATGCGGAAACTGAGGCTCAGATAGGTCATGTAGGCGATAAGCAGAAGAACCTGGCAGAGAATCTATACCTCCTGACTCCCACAGGTTCTTTCCTCTGAGTTCATGGTAATGCCTCTACGAGCAGCACTACATTGTCTACGTATTATTTAATTTTAGCCTATTGAGAAAGAAAACAGAATTATTCTAGGGCCAGTAGTTCTGCATATTATATGGATATTGCTTTTCCCTTTCCATTTAAAAAATGACACTAGGTGGTTTTCTGCAAGCTAAAAGTACTAGACCCTGTTCAATAGGGAATCTTTTGTACAGAAGAATAAATATTTAAGATAGGTATTTTTCTCCCTTAGAGCAGAGCTAAGCTGAGGCTAGGGATAAGTTATTATCTTCATATGCATTAGAAGAAGACAATTTGAATCTACATTCTTATAAATGGGAGAGTCAGATAACAGATGTTCTTAATCCAGGACTCAATTTCAATGGAATGTAACTATTCTGTCTTGAAAGACAGACATAGAAATCCAGAAATATCATTATGAGGATGTAGAGAAAATGGAATAGTGCAGATTGTACTTACATGGCAATGAAGAGATATCAAACTGTGTACCAGAATACTATAATTATGACTCCGGTGGGAGAATTTTTTTTTCCTGGAAGTATGGATGAATGATATTAATATCACTGTGACTCAGGAAAGACGATAGGAGCACTAATGTTACAGAAGGAAACAACAGACATAAAACTCTAGTTATAAACATTTGGGCCAAGACTAAAGTGAAGGCAAAAAGGTTACTGTTGACAACGTTGATATAAAATATCAATCTGCAGTATAATTATATATAAAAATGGTTAACTTTTACAATGCCTATATATATTTATGTATTGTCAAAGCTTACAATCACCAGTCTTTATATCAACTTTTATATTGTCATTCTGAGAAAAAACACCATATTTCTGGAGCTTATTGTAAAATAATATAGAAGCTTCAGTCATAACCATCCTTCATATGTATAATCGTGCCTCTGCGTGTAAATGGTGTGTGTGCTATGCACATGGGCATAAATAACTCACCTAAAATGGCCAGAGAAGCTTGTCAGTTTGACCTTTAGCAGAAACAGCAAGAAAATATTACTGCTACATCCAAATACTTCACCCTGCCCTCAGTTTGGGAAGGTAGGGAAAGAGAAATATGACCTGACCACTTCCTGTACTAACATCAGGCACAAAGAGTGCCTGGCCCTGGGTTGAGGAGGCTGAGTTTCAGTCCAGACCACCATGACCTGTTTTGGCAACTTTTAAGCAAATCAAGCTTTTACTTTACACCTCATCCATAAGAAAGATTTGAGTGACATGTAAGACAAAAGCCAAAATCCCATGAAAGACTTTCTGAGATACCTAACCAGAAATTATGCATCAAAATAAGGCCTATCTCACTCAAAGAGGTAACCCGAGAAGGCTGGCACACTAATTCCAAAGATGAACTTGTCACAACCATTTGTAGACCTTGTCAGCTGCAGCTATCCTAACAGGCAGTACCCTACAAAGAAAGCAGCCCCAGCCCTATCACTTATGGCTTGGTTTAAAATTCTGACCCCATCACTTACCAGCTGTGTGACTATAAGCAAGTCACTTAATTTCTCCAAGACTCCATTTCACAATCTATAAAATGAGAAGAGCATTATCCACCTAATGGTATTGTGAGAACTGTTAGGTCCATGACTGGCACTGTGACTGCTATGTAGGAGATAAATAAATAGATAGTTCTCCTTCTTCCTCCCACCGAGTTCATTTATGAGTTGATTACAAGGAAAATAACCTTGTATCTGCTTCTGTCCCACCTATCAACCATGATGTATTGTTATGAGGATCGATGAGACACTAGGTGTGAAGACATTATGAATATCTCATTTATCACACATGCATTCTCTGAGTATTTTTGTATGGAAGATACTGTTCTAGGTGCAGACAAACATATTGTAAATGTAGTAATAAAACATCACACTATCACGGGGGTGATTTTTTTGTGCCCACCTCATCTTTCAACTTCAGTCTATAAAGAGAATAATGTATACTCTCTATGTGGAGGAGTTCAAAAAAGAGCTACCACTGTCTCTCTTCTTGGATTTACTCTTCCTCACTAGAAGAGAACAATAAAGACACAGCCTTTTGAGAACTTACTTGTGTTAGCCACTCATTTAAAGGCTTCAAACACATTAACAAATTTAATTCTCACAACAACCGGCAGCAGATGGCACTATTACATCCTCATTTTACAGATGAGAAACTGGAGGCAGAGATCTGCGTATCACTTGCAGCAGGAATTCATGCAGCCAGTAATGGCTGAACCAAAGGAGCCTTGGAGGGAGGTATGCAGCCACATTTGTTTTGCAGACCTAGAGAACACTTTATTTAACCAGCCATGGCAAGGAAATGGAGCCAAGAAAAGGTCAGGCCACCTTCTCCCTCAGCTGCACTTAGCTCGTGAGCTGAAGTGACCATCAGGTACATGTCTACAAGACAAATCCAAGTATGCATGCACATGGCAACAAGAGGCATAGAAGAGCCGTTAGGAGGTGAATGACATTGCTGAGACCCAAATCCTACTTTTCTGCAATTCTGTCTCAGTAGGAGGGCATGGGGGAGCTTAAACGCTGTACAGCCAGATTAGCACTCATTGTTAGACAACACCGCCTAGTGGCTAAACTCAGTATCTGCCATCCATATCCCAGCTCTGCAGCTCGCTCCTCACCTGGGGGCTGTGCTCAGGCTGGGGTGTAGAAACCACACCTTGCTTAAACTTACACTCTGTCTCCAATTTAGGGTTGACCTGAGCTTTGCTTTGGGGTTTCTTGGAACTTGCCAAGGTTAATAAAGCAGTGTGTCATTTTCCTTTAGATAATGTACCATTTAAACCCCTAAGAGTAAACAATTAGTTCACTTTGGTACCTAAAAGATGACATCAAGTTTTATTATAATTATTCTGAGTCCCAATAGTTCTCAAACTGTGATCCTCAAGCCAGTAGCATCAACATCAGCTGAGAAAATTACATAGCCCATCCACGCCCACTGAATCCGCACTCTGAGCATGGGCCCAGCAGTCTGTAATTGAACAAACCTCCAGGTGATACTGATGCATGCTCAAGTTTGAGACTGATCACAGAGACCATCAATCAATCAATCAATCAATCAATTTACTAGACCTACCAGCTACTAAAAAACTAAACCTTGACAGACTTTACAGGGTAAAGGCTACAGTAAGATGAGCCCACAGCCCATAAAGGATTAAATTTACTTTATACAGGAACAAGAATGGATTTCACTAATACAAACACGGTAACTGTATCAGCAAGTTCCATGGAAAAAATGCCCCAATGATCTTTCGCATTACTTAGGATTGCTCTATCACTTATTTCTCACAAAAACACCATTTTAGAAGGGAAAGTACAATCAAGAAAACTTACAGCTAAAATACGTGATTGTCACATTTCATGTCCTTCACCTCTTCCTACCTGCCTGTTGTCTCATTCCTAAGTACATGCATGCGCACGCTCGATCATACTCACACTTGTGCACACACATATGCATACCTCCAGATATTCTACCAGAACAAACCTCAATCCCATCAGGATAGGTAAAACTAGTAGTAGTGAAGTTCCAGGGCTACAGTGAAAGGCTCTTCATGCTCTGCAAAATCATTACTCAGGTCATGAACAAGGATGATAGTGTGATTAAACCCATAATATATCCTATTTTTTTACAAAGACTTAAGTTTTAGAGAAGTTTTAGGTTCATAGGAAAATTGAGAAGAAAGCTCAGAGATTTCATGTACACTCCCTGACCCAGCACAAGCATAGCCTGCCCCATTACCAACATCCCCCACCAGAATGGCACATTTGTTACAACTGATGAACCTACATTGACACCTTATAGTGACTCAAAAGTCCAAAGCTTACATTAGGATCCCTATTGATGCTGTACATTCTGTGGGTTTGGACAGATGTATAATGATATATATTCATCATTATAGTATCAGACAGAGTATTTCACTGACCTAAAACTACTCTGTGTTCTGCCTAATCATCCTCCTACAAAAAAAAAAAAAAAAAAAAAAAAAAACAAAAACAAAAAAAAAACAAAAAAAACAAAACTGGCGATGACTGATCTTTTTATAGTCTCCATAGTTTTGCTGTATGTTTCTTTTATGTATTTATTTATTTTATTTAAATTATTGGGATGACATCTGTTAATAAAATTATGTAGGTTTCAAGTGTACAGTTTGTGATTACCAGAGGGAAAGGAGAGAGAGAGGAGAGTAGATAAGGGTAAAAGGGGTCAAATATATGATGACAGAAGGAAATTTAACATTGGATGGTGAACACACAATGCAATACACACATATGATGTATTATTGAATTGTACACTTGTATTCTGTTTTAAAGTACATGTAAATTCAAACAAGTATCATTACAAGGCTATAGACAACACAAGGCAGACCTACAAATGGACTTTGTATGTTTAAATCAGTCTCCTACCTTGCCCTGTGCAATCTCATTAAATTGAGATTCAACTCAAGCAAAAATAATTTTTAAATGGGTAGGTCAAATTCCTACCTGCTTGAACTAACCCTTGACTCTGCTGTGAGCTTCCTAGGGACAGACGCTCATCTTCTGGCACTGTAGTCCCACAGAGGACCTTGGAACCTCTGACTCCTTGGCCTTCAGAGCATACCTCTTCTCAAGGCCAGCTGGGCAATTCCTGAGCAATTCTCTCTTTTCTTCATGTGGACCTAGGAACATGGCCTTCTTTTTCCCCTTGATCATAATTTACTAGAATTAGCTTCAAAAAGATGTCACTGCCTTTATTATCTGACCACTAGGGTTTGCACCCCCTAACCACACTCAGACCAGCCTGAAAGTCTCCCCAGCTTCTAGATCTCTTGCTGTTTAAAAAAAGAAAAGAAAAGAAGAAGAAGAAGAAGAAAGAAGAAGAAGAAGAAGAAGAAGAAGAAGAAGAAGAAGAAGAAGAAGAGGAGGAGGAGGAGGAGGAGGAGAGAGGAGGGGAGGGAGGAGGAGAGGAGGAGGAGGAGGAGGAGGAGGGGAGGAGGAGGAGGAGGAGGAGGAGGAGGAGGAGGAGGAGGAGGAGGAGGAAGGAAGGAAGGAAGGAAGGAAGGAAGGAAGGAAGGAGAGGAAGGAAGGAAGGAAGGAAGGAAGGAAGGAGGGAAGGAATGCTAATACTAGGAGAAAACAGATTATAAAATCACTAAGAGAGATGAGAACTTGGGATTTCTGTCTATTATTAGGCACTGAGAGAGGTTTTACTAATCCTCTCTTCTTCTGACCCTCCCTTAATGAAGGGTCATAAAGACCTCTTCTTAATAACCATGATCTTAGCTTAAGACAGTGTCCACTATTTATCATTTACCGTTGTGACAACAGTGTGCTGAAATTAATAGATGTTATCTCATCTAGCCCTTGTTGACAATGTTATAAGAAAGATATTATTACTTCTGTTTAACAGATGAAACTGACGGCCAGACAGGTGAAGGGCCTTGCCCAGATCACAGGAGCCTAACAAGTTCATTTGGATTCTCTGCCCCATTTCTCTTCCTCTTCCTGAAGACATAGATCAGAGCCCTGGGTGAGCTCCTATCTCAAGTTCATTCTCAGATAATCCCAGTTTGAGTGCAATGCACGTTCCTTGATGCTCTGTGCCATCCAGTAAGACTCACCTCAGGCACTACTCTTCGAGTCATTGCTATGGCCTGTACAGAGAGAGCCAAAACTGCTGCACCTGACACTCTGGACTCAGTTCCACAGTGTCCTTAGTCAATTGATTCTAGCTAATCATGTTTTAATCACTTACTCTCTCTTGTTTCTCCAGCTCCTCATCTGAAATACAGAGACAATGCCTTTCAAACCACTTCACAGTACAGCTACATCTCAAATAGAGAAGGTGTGTAGAAAAGATTCAAAGTACAATGCAACATAATATTAAATTGTAGGCTTCAAAGGGAGATATCAAGACATAATTAGATCAAACTCCAAAAATCAAGGCATAAAATGACCTTTCAAACAAGATGATCAGAAATGTGAATGATTAATTATGATAGAGATATAAATACAAAGAGTAAGTGTTAATAAATGTGTTTTTTGAAGAAAGATTCCTTTAGAGATTTTGCATGGCAGAGGAGTGTCACCCACCCACGCAGGGGTGGAGAGGTGTTACCCAGTAATGCCAGCTGTTGAGAGGCTGTGTACATACTTCTTTAAAGATGACTGACTCGTGACTGAAAAAGCCAAAAGCTGATGTGGTGGCAGAATTCAGACTTATGTCTGGAAGTAAGTACAGATCAAAGAGCAGATCAAAGAGCAGATCAAGAGCAGATCAAAGCAAACAAAGCCTGTGGGCTGGAGATAAACCCATGATTGAAATATTGATCCAGGGTTGTCTTAATATTGATTCTGCAGGATGGAGACCTTCAGCATGGAAATATAAAAGAAATGTTATGGGCTGGTGCAGCAGAAGCTGAAGATCAAGCAGACACATTCTCTTGAAAAAGAAGCACTTCCCATGAAAAAGGGCCCTGCAGAGATTCACCAAAGACTCTGTGAAAGTGCCCGTAAGAGTGTGCTGGGTTCATCTGCCAGGTCAGGAGGGCATAGCCATCTCATTGCAACAATAGCAGAGTAAGAACATTCCCATCCCTATCTCTCACCTCCACCCTGCTTCTACACTGGTGGGATTGAGCCCAAAGGCTGAAAAGTGGGTAAGGAGGGAGCAACCACATCCCCTCCCTGTGGGCAAATATCCAACCTGCAGGGGCACTAGCTGGGTGAAGGTGGGGACCCTACACTTAACTCAGGATTGGGTTGCTCATTACTACATGGCACTGGACCCTCTACTTGTTCACTGAGGCTGTATTTGTGACATTAAGTGACTAAGGACCTGGTATTACTGAGGAGCCATGAGACCAGCCCAAGGTTTCACCCCACTCACCAGATTTGAAGATATAGTGAGAGATAACAATAAAGTTGTTTTCATGATTATACCCCATCGTTTCTGCTTACTTACAATGCCAGTTACAACATGTTATTTCCCACATCACCCAAGCCAAATAACAGTAACCCAAGTCAGATACCTGGGCATAACCTTTTCCTCCCCATCACCTCCTATAGTTAGTCTACCACCAGATCCTGTATGCTGCATCTCTTTAATACCTCCCAAAGTCAGTTTCTCTCTGTCTTTACTGCCCATACCCTCGTCCAGACCACTGTCACCTTTCATCTGTCCAGTAACTGAATCTCCTTCCAAATTGGTTTCCCCGACTCTACTGCAGCCAAAATAATGTTTCTAAAATGTAAAGCCATTCTATCTTATTATGTTGAAAACCTTTCCATGGACCTCTATAGACTTCAGCGTAAAAGTCAAAACCCTTATAAGAATTTTGGGAACCTGGCCTAGCCCTTTTCTCCAGCTTCATCTTTCTTAACTTCACTCCCTCCCACCACCCTCATACTGAACCACATGCTCCATATGTTATGTAAACAACTGTGCTGTTTTCTCTTCCTGTTCATCTCTCCTACTGTACTCAGAGGCCACATTCTAGGGACCTCTGTCCATGTACTGGGGCTGGGCCAATAAAACAGTCCAGGTTTTTCTGTTTTCTAACCTTGAAAGAATTCACCTCTAACTCGCCATTATCTCACAAACCATACAGGTGCACTGAAACAAGTCAGAAGAGCTTGGGTAAAGCCACATCCTATAAAGTGGTGGGGGAAGGCTGCTCCACTCTATCTTTTGCCTGACTAACTGCTGAGATCTCACTCCAAATACCACCTCCTCTAGGAAGCTGGCCTTGGCATCCCATGCTAGATTAAATTAGCTTCCATGTAGTTCTAAGACACAATCTCATTGATGCACATGCTATCATACTGCATTTAGTTGGCATGTGTGTATCCTCACAAGACTGTAAGCTCCTTGAAAGTAGGGCTGTACCCTATTCGCCACTTTATTTTTGGTGCCAGTTACTCAAACTTCCAAAACCACATCTATATAATAGGATAGTATTAGCCTATCCTTCAGGGAGTTATTGTGTTAAAATGATAAAATTAGTGCAAAGCACTTAGCATAGTATTTAGCATATAGGAAAAAAAAATTAACAAATGTTAGCTACTTATTTATTTTTGTTAATACTCAACACATCGTTAAATAGATGAATCAATGGGAAGATCAATGGCATCATTACTGCAACGTGACATATACATGCCACAAGGGACAGCCTGTGGGCAGAGGCCAGATGCTGACTAAATAAGTCATCAACTTCCTTTCTATCCCAATAACTTTCTAATCTTGAGGCCCATGAATTACCCAAAAACCATTCAAAACTAGAAAAATTACCTCTATCAAGCAGTTGTCTGCCACAGATCAAGAGATGTGAAATGCTAACAGTAAAACTACATTTTTAAGTAGCTAGAAAAAGTTGTCACATGTGCATGTGTGAAAGTCTTCAGATAAACACCTGGGTTACCTTGTTCCCACAAATCCTGGTGTGCAACAAAGTGCTACTTTACTTCTGCATTTCAACATGTATCTGTTTTTTAAATAAGGTATCATTGCTCCAGAATAAAACTATTTACTGAAGGAAACTTATTTTCTAGCCCCTTTCCTGTCTCTCTTCTGGTTTTCCTCCTCTGGTGTGACTTGTTCTGTGGGCAGTGACTATTATCTTCCAACATGTTCTCTCCCACACTGGAAACAGCTCACCTGTCCCCTTGCTGATGATGTGTGGAGGAGAGATGGCTTGAGCGGTCCTGATGAAAGTGGCAGGAAGATATCATTAAGCTTCTTTTAGGGACAAGAGGAAAGTCACTAGATGTGAACTCAAGATCCTGGGTCTCATTGTTTTGTGTTTCCTATGTTTATTCACTCCTGATTAGTTGAGAGCATCAATTTATGCTCCTGTATACCCACAACAACCTGTCCTGAGATGCTGAGATTTAGGTCACAAAATAATCCTCTTCCCACCATTATCCTCTTCACTCAGGCTTCTTTCTGCACCAAGGTGGAAGAGAACATGTTGGAAGGGAAGGAAAAGGAGCTGGGATTAGAAAGCATTTTATAATATTATTTCAGTTACTGTAATTTTCATTTCCGGCTATTTTTTTATTTTAATTTTTAAATTATATTTGACATTTGATATTCTGACTAGTTTGTTTTCTATCTTCATTTATGTTTCTTATCTCTGTTTAAGTTCTCACTGAGATCATTGATCATTCTCATAACCAGTGTTTTGAACTCTGCATCTGATAGAGTGCTTGTCTCCATTTCATTTAGTTCATTTTCTGAAGTTGTTTTCTGCTCTTCATTTGAGACATGTTTCTTTTTGGTTGCCTCCCTTTCTTTGTTTCTATATGTATTAGGTTGAACTGCTATGTCTCCCAGTCTTAGTAGAGTGGCCATATGTAGTAGGTGTCCTATGGGACACAGTAGTGCAGTGTCACAGACCACTTGAGTCATGTTTTCCAGGTGTGTTCCTTGTATGTATTGTGTGTGTCCTCCTATTGGAGTTGAGTCTTGGTTATCATTTTCCCATCAATAAAAGAGACTATCCTCAGGCTGATTGATTGTTAGGACTGGCCATGACTATAGTGAAGAGTTGTTGTGCAGGGGCTGACCCTACAGAGCAGGAATTTCTTTAGCAGGTCTCTGGTGCCAACACAGTCTACCTTTTGGGTGTGTTTTTGTGGAAGTGGTTGAGTGGTGCTCTGGTGTGGTCCAAAGCTAGCCACCAGTTATGTTGGATCTAGGACCTCTTGGAATATAGTCTGTTGCTCGGGGCCACTTGGTATGAGCTACAAAGTGATCTGCAGATGATTGCCACTTGTACTGGACTTGGAGGTGCCTCAAAAATACAAGCTGTGAAACAAGGCCTGCTGCCACTAGCGCCAGGCTCAGAGATGCCTAGCAGAGGTACAGAGCATGCCAAGACCAGGTGCTGCTTTTTTTTAAGGTTTGTGAACCTTTCAGAGATTTTAAGAAAGTCTGTAGCATGAGACAGGATAAGCTGTTTAAATGGAAAATTTACTGGAATTACCTTGGGTAGGCCAAAGAATTGGGTGGGATGGGATCTCAGGGAATCATTAGGGCTGGGCAATGGCATTAACCAGGTTGATAGAGCCTCAGATGTGGCAGACACCTGTTTGTGCAGGCTGGGTTGGAGGAGGGCTCAACAAAGGAACAATGGCTTCTGCCAGCACTGTTTGCTGTCTATGAGAAAGCTGCTCCACCATCCCTCGCCCTGAAGCTTGACAATTCACTCCCTCTTCATATGTCCCTGGCACCTTTCTCAGTACTACCCCAGCACTGGAGCTCAGAGTGAGTGAGTCTGCCAGCAAGTAAGTCTGTGTGTGGTCCTTTTAAGAGGAATGCTTGGCACTCCAGCAGTTCTCTCTCTTACTCAGCCAAAATCTCAGCTGTTTTTTACAGCTAGAAATAGTAGGGACTTCTCTTCCTGGCACTGAACCCCTGGACTGGAGAACTTGATATGGGGCTTGGATCCCTTGCTCCTCAGGGGGCATCTCTATAGCAAGATATCCTTCCCAATTTTTAACCACCACACTTAGGTATGACATCAGCCCATTTCATATCTCTGCCCCTTCTTCCAGTCTCCATGTAACATCTTTTGTATTCCTTTTGTTATGGAACTTCTATTTAGCTAGACCTCAGGCAATTCTCAAAGATGGTTGTTCTGTAGCTTAGTCGCAATTTGATATTGTTGTGAGAGGAGGGAGGCACAGAGTTTACCTACTCCATCCTGACCAGAACTCTTATAATTATCTTATAGTCTTTCTACTCATAAAAAAAAAAAAAGTTTTCTTTAAGAGTATGCCATGTTATACCAGCAACAGCCTCATACATCTCATGGTTACTGTACTTTGATTACATCATTTTCTCTTGAGCTTGATTTAATCTCATATTATTTTATAAATTTGTTATAGACTAAGTGTATAGTGTTTATAAAGTTTACAGTAGTGTACAGCAGTGTCCTGGGGTTTCACATTTACTCGCTACTCATTTACTGACACACTCAGAGCAACTTTCAGTCTTGAAAGTTTCATTTAGGGTGAGTGTCCTATACAGGTGTATCATTTTTATCTTTTATATCATATTTTAGTATACCTTTTCTATGTTTAGGTATGTTAAGATACACAAATACTTACCACTGTGTTACAATTATCTACAGTATTCAGTAGAGTAACATGTGGTATAGGTTTTTAGCGTAGGAGTAATAGGCTACACCATATAGCCTAGGTGTATAATAGGCTATACAATTTAGTTTTATGTAAGTGTACTCTATGACATGCAATGACAAAATTGCCTAACAAGGCATTTTTCAGAACGTGCCCCTGTTGTTAAGTGACATGTGACTCTATTTGGCATTTAATCAGCCATGACTGGGTGTAGCACCAGGTCCTTTCACAAATTCTATTTCATTTGATGGTTTTGATGACCCTGCAAGATCAGGGTTATTGTTGTCCCCATTTTACTGATGAAGAAACTAAGGCTGGGAGAAGGGAAGCCCAAAACTAAAGAGGTAATAAGTGATGGCTCAGGGATCCCACACTGATCTTCCCCCATCCAAACACTATGCATTTGGGTCTCAGAGGAGAATAATTCAAAACAAAGTTATATCCTCCAAGAGCTTCACTATGAATGATAACTTATAATGAATTATCAGAGAAAATGTTGAGTGGTTGGGCCGTTCTTTACTTTAGAAGTTGATATAGATGATGTTTATATCTCCAAAACCCTGTCAGAGGCCAAATTCATCCAGGTACTGAGACTGGATCATGAGATTACCCAGGTTTTCATAGTCCTCTGATCTCTAAAGCCTTAGCCTCCAATTTGCCATTATTGTGCCAACCAACATCTGGCCCGCAAAAGCCTGGTTGAAGCCACAACCTAAGAAGGGGTGGGTCTAGGCTTCTCTCTTAACTTGATTCCTCATTCAATATCTGAATCCAGAGAATTTCCCAACCATAGGATTTATTTCTCTGGTTTGAGTTGAGTGTTCTTTGTCCTGCACCTATTTGGGCCTCCCAGTCTGTCTATAATTAAAAAAAAGGAAGGATGTTTTAAATGTCTTTTAGCAAAAAAGCATTCCTTTCTGATTGGTATCTGAGCTGAAAATTAATAGCCAATTGAACAGAAACAAAATTCTACCTGAGAAGAGTCTCAGAGTGATTATCCACATCTATTTCTCCTCTTCTTCAAGCGTGAGGGAAGAACCTGTGCAGTTAGGCAAGGTTATGACAGGCCTGAAGGCTGTAAGCTGAAGTGATGTGTATTCATGTGGGTCCTGATGCAGAACCTCTAGCATTCTCTTTTCTACAACAGCTACCAGGGAGTACTTGAGTCTCAGATAATAGTGGAACCTCCATCAGCCTGTACCCATGACAGAATTTGGAGAGCAGGGCCTCCTATATGACACATTACACATGTAGAGTGAGAGATAAATAAAAGTGTATTATATTAAACTTATGCATTGAGGTTTGGGGGTTGTTTGTTACTGTATCACAGCCTAACCAAAGATGCTTCCAGTGTGAGACATATTCTCCCAAGAGCAGTGGAGCTCCATGATGCTCCCAGTTGCCATTCCATAGTCAGTATCATTGGAGCTGCAGGGATATCTGTAACATCAGCTAAGACACTAGGTAACCCACGGTTATTATGCTTTGGTAGATATAGCAAATAGCAAGTTATACTCAAATATAAATAGTGAGAGCAGAGTAAACTGTACACTTTTTTCCCTCGAGTCAGAGTTAACATTCATCAAGCACTTACTCTGTGCTAGATATGTTGATAGTATAATTACTACTTCTACAACATTCCTGAAAAAAAAATAGGCATTAAAATTCTCCATTTCACATATTAGGAACTGGTTTATTGGTTTATTCTAGGTCACGCGTGGAAATTGGGCTGTAAATCTAGGCTTTTCTGGTTCCAAAGTAGAAAAGGTTTTCTACCACCTGATATTAGCTTGCCCTGTCAGTAGCCTTTGAATAAATTACAGATGGATGGATGGATGGATGGATGGATGGATGGATGGATGGATGGATGGATGGATAGATAACAGAATGTTGGATTAACCATGGTCTCTCCCATCAGTAGGGGAGCCTAACTCAAAATAAGAGGGGAGGGGAAGCTGGTAAATATGCAGGAAAAGATATATTTATTTTAAAAACCAAGAGATTAAAAACTAATTGAGAGATACCACAGTGCTTCAATTTTGCAGGCTGGCATTTAAAACCCAGGCTTCCTCCCATTCATGATCTACATAAATTTGTGACTTTACCTCACTATGCTTCTTTCCTTAGCTGTAAGATGGCAATAAAACAGTGCCTACTTCACTGGTTTCTGTGAAGACTGAGTGACCTAGTGTAGGTCCCGGGTGAAGAACAAAGTCTTAACACACAGTGAGCCCTCCAAGACTTTCTGAACCTCTGTCACCTTCAAGGGAGCTGTGCAGAGCAGAGTGGAATGAGGGCCACCAGGGCAAAGAGTGATGTTTTCTGTCCATTGTTCCTGAGGAGGAAACAGTCCATATCACCCCTCAGGACTCACTAAGCTCATTCCTTGGAAGAAGGATGGATGGTAAGGACACCACCTCAAGCATGAAGAATGGCTCTGTGCTCCTCATGAACTTAGCTCATTTTGAATACAAGATGATTCTGTGCCCAAACTAACAGGTGACACTGAGTTCAAGCCCAACTTTGGGGCTATTCTATTCCTCCAGGTGGAGGCAGGAGACAAGGCAGTGCCTGGGAGTACACATCACTGGAGGTCCTGCAGACCTGCTTAACTCTGTGGCCACCAAACCTGCTATATAGAGACTGAGTGCAGGGCCCCTTCACTCTCTTAGTTTAGATTTATACAGTTTTGATTCAGACTCCTTTTTCGAAAGCACCTCTTAACCTTGATTCTGTGAAATTCACAGCTGGGAAAAACCTCATTTTAATGGTATAATTATAATATTAATAACACTTTGAAATAAGTGTTTTATAATTTATAAGCTTAGCCTAGTAGAACATGTTATAGATGATGAAGCTCTTGCATATGTATCAGCAAGTCCCACAGCTACACAGAGACATGGGCAGAGCTAGAATAGATAGGCTTAGTTCATACTATACACGTAAAAAAAAAACAAACAAAAAAAAAAACACCAGGCATAAACTCATTTGAACCCTTAAAAATCATGTGACTTGCCCAAGGCCAATCAGTGATACTAGTTGAGCAGGACAAGAATCTAAATTCAATGATGCAGAGTTCATAGTACACTCTTCAGTAACCACAAGAATGCTTCAGTTCAAAGCTTTACAGGATCCAGAGGCTTTAGCCCCGGGTGCAGGAAATTGTTTTCTGTAGTATAGGGATTTCTCCATGGTATAGACTCAATAAGTATTTGTAGAATGAATGAATGGATAGATGAATGAATTAATGAATGAATGGATAAATGAATGAATGCATGTATGCACAATACCTTCAGACTGAAGAGTTATCCATCTGCGATGAAGCTGTAAGAATGTAACAAATATGTCACTCTTCACTTTGCATAGCCCACAAAGGAGAACAAATTCAGGTCTCTTAAAATGACAAGAACACCATATACAGGTTCTAATGTGGTTCTTTCAGAATTCAATATGCACATTAATTGCTTGAAACATTTATCATGAGTTATTTCTCAGCCTTTTCTTTCCATAGCACCTTCAAAAAAGTATTGGAAGAATGGTTCCCAATTCACTGTCCCAGACAGTTTTCCATTCTCTGCTCCATAAATTCCATAAATTAAGTTCCTGATGAATAAAAAAGTTGGATTGGCTGAGAGTGAATCCCTACGGGTTTGAAGATTTGCCATGAAGCAGGACGCTGCAGACACAAAATTTCTTTGTACTCTAGTGTTTTATCTTTTTAATTTGCAGATTTCACATTTCAGTGCCTAATGTACCTATTTGTTTAATATAAAAATAATGATATAAAATACTTAGCAGTTAAATTACCTGAATATTTCTGTCTCTCCAAAAGAATCAAATAAAATTGAATCTCCAAGAATATGTATTGTGTTTATGCTATGGCTTACATCACATCACATGAGAAGGACATGGCACCCAACTTTAAGTTAGCACAGACCTAGAGAGCTGAGCCCCACCTCCCACACATAGTGTCTTTTATGCTCTGAATTCTCTCCACCCAGCCCATCCCTCATCCCTCCAAGCTTTATATGCCTCAGTTGAACTAAATCAAGTTTCTTGCACCTTCCTTAACACAGGCTCATAGAGGCTGACAACCAAGAGTATTAAACAGAACTGGATAGTAGGGCACTGGGTCACAGGCCTGAAATCAGAGGATATTTACAATTTGCCTTGGCCTGCAAACTCCCCCCTCCTTTTGAATAGTGCTATTGTGATGCTTATTTGCTGTTTATATATACATGGCAGACACTCAGCATCTTTGTGCCTTCTCCTAGGAAGAGCTATGGGCCTATAGACATTTTTGATATGCCATTGAAGGGTCTGATCTTCATACACTGCTGCCTCTGCCCATGATATATATGAACCTTTGCTGCCATCACCTTCAGTCTCTCAAAGCTTCCTGGTCTTTAGAGTTAAGCCCTACCAATGTAAAAATGAACATTTTGTATTATCATTCTCTTTTTTCCCATTATAAAAGCAATACATGTTCATCATAGGACATTTGAAAAAACAAAGAAGTAGGACAATTACAGCACACAGAGGCAACCAATATTAACATTTTGGTATTTTCCAGTTTTTTTCTTCATATAACTTTTATTAATCTTTAGTCATAAGCCAGGTATATTTTATACCTTTCCCTTTTAATGCCATTTTAGAGTATTAGCATTTTCCTATGACAAAAACTTCTAATTATTCCAGAACACAAGCAATAACTGCATTCTCATTACTAAGCCAAAAGTGGGAATGAGAAAAAGTAGCTAAGTACTAAGATGCTCAAACTACTTTTCGTGACAGCCAAGCAAACATAGAAAAATCTAAAAATTCCCTGACAGTGTGTTTCTTCCTCTGCCTTCAGGAATTTTCTTGGTATGGGTTATCTCTGCACTGTCATAACATTAATCCACTGAAGCTCACCCCTGGACATTCCTAAAGGGTGGAACAAGTGTTCTGTCTCCTCTTCTCACAGGCTTTCAAGCCCAGATAGTAGTCCTTTAAGTAGTTATGTTGATTTATTCTGAGTCTCTGAGCTTGCTTATTTTCTTTTTGCTAAGGAGACCCACAAGGGATCATGATATTCAGAGAATACCCTTTAGTCTTCTTAGGATGTTTTTAGTAAAATTTGGCATTAACAGTGACTGCTCAGATTAGATTCCCTGGGAAATAAGAATACTTTCTTTTCTACTTGTGCACAAGTATTTTTTTCTAATGATGATATTGTCTGATGCCAGTTAAATCCAAAAAGGAGAGGTAAAAAGAGAGCTGATGATGATAATGATAATGATGATGGTGATGATTATGATGGTGATAGTGATGATGATGGCAACAATAATAATGAGCTGTCAATACTCTGCAGCCAAAACTATCAGGAACACAGCTGTAGTTGAATAAAGTCAGGCTGATTGACTCATTGCAACCAGGGAGAATGCACACCATGGGAGCAGTGGGACATATCAGTAAAAGGGTGGTAAAACAATAGGATTTATATTTGTATTGAGAGATTTAGGTGAGGATCCAAGAAAGGAGGACTTGGCTTCAAATTAGAATCTTTCAGGAGGGAGGGGAATTCAATAATTAACTTTATAATTCTTATATATAAAATGAAAAGAAGAGATTGAGGCTAAAAATATAATGGGTAGACAAGCTGCAGTTACTTATAATAGTCAGCATTGGGAACATTTTATCATTTTTGTGGTTTGTACTATACTCTTTTGTCTATATTTAGATGTGGTTATAATCTTGTTTGTGTCAATCACAGTCACAGAGTGGCTTAGCCTGATATTGGTGTCTTTGTAATATTTTTTAATGATTATTTTCCTTTTTAAATTAAATGTATTGGGGTGACATTGGTTAATAAAATTACACAGATTCAAGTGCACAATTCAATAATATGTCATTTGTATATTTCATTGTGTTCACCACCCAAAGTCAAATCTTTCAGCACCATGTATTTGACTCCCCTTATCCTTATTTACCTCTCCTCTCCCCCCTTTCCCTCTGGTAACCACTAAACTGTTGCCTGTGCCCATTAGTTTTAATTTGTCTTGTTCATTTGTTGCTTTTAGTTTTATATCCCACATGTGAATTGCATGGTTCATTGCAGCATTTTTCACAGTGGTCAAGAAATGGAAACAACTGGTGTCCTTGAATAGACGATTGGATAAAGAAATGTGGTGCAAATATACAATGGAATATCACTCAGCCATAAGAAGAGATGAAATACTGCCATTTGCAACAACATGGGTGGATTGATCTTGAGATAATCATGCTAAGAGAAATAAGTCAGAAAGGAAAAACTGAGAACCATATGATTTCTTTTGACTTGTTTTGTGTTAACAGAAGAACACCTAGCTGGCTCCCAGCTTGAAAGAGCTGCCTTTTCTTTTTCTAATGTTATTAAAATGTTGCTGTTATTATTTATATTAAAATGGAGAAACAGACTCTGATATACTGAAAAATTGCTTAGGTTCACACAAATAGAAAGTGACAGGAATCAAACACAGGTCTGACTCCAAAGGCCCATGTTCTCAGCCCTCACAACAAACTTCACCCTCATGTGGTGGTTGTCGTGATCTTATTTTTTGAATAAGTAATACTGGTAACGTGGTACAAAATTTGAAACATAAAAAGAGCATTCAGTGAAAGCAAGACTCCATCCAATTCCCCACCCTGTCCCCCAGGCACCCTATTCCCTTCTAGGAGGCTACATCATTACCATTTTGCTCAGGATCTCTTATTCATAACACTGGCTCTGCATTCATGTAGATGGAATAAATCTATTTAAAGGAATCACACTGAGAGAAATAGCCAGTGACTTGTGACTTAACAAACTGCTAGCTCTTGTTTTATTCCAAAAACTCTTTTGCAAAGTTTCAGTAACTCAACAAACATTGATTAAACACACACTTTTCGCCAGACACTGTGCTCAGCACTAGACAAGCAAACAATGAGCAAAATCAACTGCTTGCCTTTGAGGGGCTTACAGTTTAATGGACAGCACAGATGACATGAAGGAATCATGACCACTGAGCTATTATAGATGGTGGAGGACGCCTGAGGACAGCTGGGAAAAAATTGATGGAGAAGGAAACAGTCCATCTGGATCCTGAAGCATGGTAGGAATTTGCAGGGTGGATGAAGATAAGAGAACTTCAGAGAGAGGGGTCAGTATAAGTATGGAGGTACAAGAGACCACTAATGGCTGGAACACAGGCACTTGGGGTGAGAGGCAGGAGAAATGGCTGAAAAGGTCATCAATGATCCCACCAGGAGCCTTTTGCAAGAAGCTAAGGAGATTTTTATTAGAGGTAAATATAATAGACAATGTGGAAAGAATTTGAAAAGTGTAAAACACTGGCAAATATAATGAAGTAATGGGTCCCATTTCTTGTTCCTTAATTGTTGCTTGTTTTTGTCCTTCTCTAAGATGCTGTTTCTGGTCATGGTCTCCACTTGTACATGCAGCTATTAAGGAGAGAGATCACAGAAGTCACTGAAAAGAAAGATGATGACCAACTATGTTTGATCCTCAACTACACATTCAGGACACCCACATTATCAAGTACCTTTTGGAATTCCCTTCTGTCCAGGTTCTATCAGAAATGCATAAAGATAAATTATATTTAAAGAAGAGACCTAAGGGTCATGCCATCCTCTTTCACCTCAAATCCTCCTGAGCATGGCCTTTATAACAAGTTAGAATGCCAGAAATTATATTTCTGAACTATATAGTAGAGGCTCATGTGAATCCTCCTACCCAGCTATGCTGGCTACAGGAGTTCTCAACTGCCTTTAAAATATATCAATAACCAGACCCCAGAGATTCACATTTACTCGGCCTAGTTTCTTCCCAGAAATAGCTTTTTGTTTGCTTGTTTTTTGTTTTCTATTTTGTTTTCAAAAGGCAGTTATAAATGTGTAATCAGAGTTGAATATCACTTCTTTAAAAACAAAATTTCGGAAAGGAAGAACAAATGAAGCCTAAATTCAGCAGAGGGAAATAAATAATCAAAATTAGAGCAGAAATATATGAAATTGAAAACAAACAAACAAACAAAAAACATAGAAAAAAAACAATTGCAACAAAAAAGCTGGTTCTTTAAGAAGGTTAAAATTGACAAACCCCTAGCTAGCTCACTAAAGAAAAAAGAGAAAGGATACAAATAATGAAAGGGAGGAAATTATAACAGACATAGCAGAAATAGAAAAGGTCATAGAAAATACTGTGAAAATGTAGATAACACCAAATTTAATAATCTAGAAGAAATGGAACAGAAGGTAAAAAAATACAACCTTCGTAGACTGAATCAAGAAGAACTGGAAAACTAAATAGATCAATCAGCAGTATGGAAATTGAAACAATCATCAAAAACCTACCAAAATGTAAAAGTCCAGGACCAGATGACTTCACCAGTGAATTCTACCAAATATTCAAAGAAGATTTAATACCTATTCTCCTCAAACTCTTCCAAAAAACTGAAGATGAGGCATACTTCCCAACTCATTTTCTAAGGCCAGTATTACCCTTGATACCAAAACTGATAAAGATAACACTAAAAGAGAAAACTGCAGATAAACACTAAAAGATCTCACTACAAGTACAAATATCTCTCTGAACACAGTAGTAAAACATAAGATATTAGCAAACCAAATACAGCAACATATTACAAAAGATTATGCACCATGATAAAGTGGGCTTTATTCCAGAAGCCCAGGGATGGTTCAACAATGTAAATCAATATATGTAATACACCACATAAACAAATTCAAAAATAAGAATCATATGATCATATCAATAGATGCAGAAAAAGCCTTCAACAAGATACAGCACCATTTGATGATAAAAACACTTCACAAAATCAGTATACAAGGAAAATATCTTAATATAATAAAGGCCATATAGGACAATCCCTCAGCCAACATTATACTTAACAGTGAAAAACTAAAAACCTTCCTCTAAGATTAGAATAAAGCAAGGCTGTCCACTATTGCCATTGTTATAAAATAAATATTGGAAGTCCTAGCAAGTGCAATTAGGCAAGAGAAAGATATAAAAGACATCCAAATAGAAAACAAAGTAGTCAGACTGTCACTATTTGTGGATGACATGATTCTCTGTATAGAAAACCCTAGAGTCTCCACAAGAACACACTAGAAACAAAAGCAAATACAGTAAAGTTTCTGGATCAAAATCAATGTTCAAAAATCCATAGCATTCCTATACTCTAATAATGAAGAGTCAGAAAAAGAAGTGGAAAAATAATTCTTTTTGCAATTGCAACAAAAAGAATAAAATACCTAGGAATAAATTGAACAAAACATGTGAAAGACCTATATAATGAAAACTACAAGACCCTATTAAAAGAAATCAAAGAAGTACAAAGAAATGAAAGATATTCTGTGTTCTTGGATGGGAAGAATCAACATAGTTAAAATAACCATATTACCTAAAGCATTATACAGATTTAATGCAATCCCATCAAAATCCTATAGGCATTTTTTAAAATAAATGAACAAAAATATCATCAGATTTGTATGGAAGCACAAAAGACCCCAAATTTCCAAAAAAGAATGAGGCTGGAGATATTACTCTGCCCAACTTCAAATTCTACTACAAAGCAACAGTAATCAAAACAGCATGATATTAGCAGCAAAACAGACACACAGACCAGTGGAACAGAATCAAGAGTCCAGAAGTAAACCCATATTTATATGGACAAATAATTTTTGACAAAAAAGACAAAAACATAAAGTAGAGAAAGGATAGCATTTTCAATAAACAGTGCTAGGAAAATTGGAAAGCCACAAAAGAAGGAAACTAGACTGTTTTCTAGCACCACACACCAAAATTAACTCAAAATGGGATAAAGAACCAGAATATAAGACCTGAAACAAGAAAATACATAGAAGAAAACACAGGAACTAAACCAAGGACCTTGGACTTAGAGAGGATTTTATAAATTTGACCTTAAAGGCAAGGAAAGTAAACAAAAATAAATGAATGGGACTACATCAAACTAAAAAGCTTCTGCTCAGCAAAAGAAACCGTCAACAAGGTAAAGATAACCATCCAAACAGGTAAATATATTTGCAAGCAACACCTCCAATAAAGGTCTAATATCCAAAATATACAAAGAACTCATACAACTCAATAACAACAACAACAAAAAAACAAATGAGCCAATCATTTGTCTGGGCAGAGGACTTAAACAGTCACTTCTTCCTAGAGGACATACAAATGGCCAAGAAATATTTAAAAAGATGCTCAGCATCACTAGCTATTAGGGAAATACAAATCAAAACCACAATGAGATACCACTTACACCTGTTTGAATAGCTATAATCAACAGGACAAGCAATAATACATGTTAGAGAGTATATGTAGGAAAAGGAACCCTCATACACTGCTGGTGAACTGCAAATTGGTACAGCCACTGTGGAAAACAGTGAGGAGGTTTCTCAAAAAACTAAGAATTGATCTACCATATGATCCAGCAATCCCTCTACTGGGTGTTTACCCCTAAAGACTTGAAAACCCATATCCAAAAGATATTTGCACACTAATGCTCATAGTAGCATTATTTCACAGTGACCAGGACATGGAAGCAACCAAAATGCCCTATGATAGATGATTGGCTAAAGAAGCTGTGGTTTATATATACAATGGAATATTACTCAGAAGAGATAAAATACTGCCATTTGCAACAACATGGATGGATCTTGAAATAATCATAGTAAGTGAAATTGGCCCAGAAATAAAAAGTTTAAAATCACATGATGTCACTAATATGTGGGATATAAACCTAAAAGCAACAAATGAACAGGACAAACAACAGAGACTCATGGACATGGACAACGGAATATAGGTATCAGTGGGGAGAGGGAGTGGCAAGGAGGAAAAATAAAAATAAATAAAATGTTAAAAAGAATTGGGGACATTAATCTAAAGTCTCTATAGAAACTAACATATTTAAATTGATTGCACTCTGGATTGTAAAAGCGCCTTTGAGGATGTTATTTGTTATCTACAGTGCTTTTTATCCTAAATACAGATATTTCTAGGACAGATTCTCATTAAAAACTCTGTAATCCATCAAGTTTTTTGCCTCAATTTCCAGTAGCCCCAAGTTATATCTGATACATAAGAATAGCCACTTACTTCCTGGGTGACCATAGGTAAGCTTTCAATTTACTCATCTTTGAAATGGAGGTAATACTATTAACTGTCCAAACTTATAATTAGAATTAAATATAAATATAAATGTATAGCAGCATAGTGCCTGACACATATAATCAATATATTTTATGAATAAAAAGTAGTTGACGTCATTTATTTTATAATTACTCATTTGTAAAATAGAAGTTATATGTACATTTTAAGAACTAAATGAGTACCAAGCCTAGCACAGAATAAGTACTTATAAAGTCCATTGTCCCCCAATAAATAATGTCCCTATTAAAAGCAGGGTTGTTTTCTTTTGGGCCTTCTCTAAGTCCTCCAAATAAAGTTCCATGTGAACTGCTAGATAAATGAGATCTCATCCCTGCCCACAGAGCTCAGATCCAGAAAGAGAAGGCAAATGTACAGACACATCTCTGCAGTCCATCAGGGCACTGTCCATGGAATCATCTCTGAACCACCATTCAAGACAGAATCATGAACCAGATGAACTGAGGGTCTGATAAGGATGGTTTTCTCTATCTGTGCACTGAGTAGAGCAGTTGGCCATAAACTGAGGTCTGAGGCCCATAAGACCCGCTTACATCTGTGACTGGACTCAGACTCTGATAATCTGTTTTTACTGGAACAAATGGTTTTATCCTCAAGGTTTTATTTCCATAATTAGTCATAGTATGTGGGAGCTGATATGAACATGGATATCCCTAGGCCAACTTCTTCATATGAGAGACCCAGAAAGTAGAAGTGGTTTGTCCAAGGTCCCATGACCCATTCCTGACCATGATGGTATCTGAACTGAATTTCCTAACTTCTATAGCTCTTCTACCACACCACAGGGAGAAGACTACAAACCCAAAGTGCGGGGAAGGGATGGCCAATTCCAAGCCTTATTTATCATTGAATCCCTATTGCAGTGCTTGGCATAAGACAGGGACTCAGTCAAAGCAGTTTAGGATGTGGGAGAGAGGTCTTCTGCAGGAAGATGAGAAGAGAGGGGCCATGCAGGTATGGGTGGGGGAAGACAGCTGGGCTGCAGGAGGAGAAGTAATAGAAGGGAAGGATCCAAGGAAACTCAGAAAGTCTTGCTAATTATGTAATCAAGCAGTGGTCAGGGTTTGATAGGAACAGGGCATTCACTGTCCCCTAGACAGCTTCCTCTTTGTCAAAATCTCATGTAGGCACCACCAATTTTCTGCTGAAGGCTAGCTGCACTGTTTAAAGCTTAATGCCATGTGCAGTTTTAGGAAAAGTTACCATAAAACATCAACAATAAAGCTGCTGAATTTTAAAAATTATATCTCAGCTCTACACTTTGGTCAAATCTGGCCTATCACCTGTTTTTACAAATTAAGTTTTATTGAAACATAACCATGTATCCATGTCAATCATGTACATTACTCTAAATGACTCCTATTCAGCACTACAACAGCAGAGCTGAGTAGTTTCAAGAGACTGTAGGGCCCACAAAGCCTAAAATATTTACTATATGTCCATTAAGAAGACCCATGGTATAGCACCCAATATGATATCAGAGTAGCACATTTTCTAATAAGAAAAGGATATTGTTTTGTCTAAAGCATTGTTTCCCTGTGAATTCCAATCAAATCTTCAATTTGAGTTTCCCAAAAATCACAAAGCTTCAGCTTGATGGGATACTTAGGTATTTGGCAGGAGGGATATATCTACTGCTTCCTTTCCTGGTGCTTCTCAACCCTTTTCCTAGCCCCACCTATCAGGGAAATGTTCACCCACATGCCCAAATCCAACCCAATTGTCACTTTTGTATAGCCTTTCCCAATTTTCCTTACTTACGCCCACTTTATCCACACACAGTCCTACTAAACAGAATTAGTCATTCCTTTAGATGTATCCTTAAAACACATAACACTCTATCATAGTATCTACATTGATATATTGTTTATATATTTAATTTTACAATATTTATATGTATCTTATATCTACAATCTTTAAAAAAGGGTCTGTGTTTCATTCATCATTTTTATGCCTTATAAAAGTCCCTGGCATGCAGAAAATTATTGTTGAAAATAATTTGAAAGGAAGAAAATCTTAAATATTAGCCCATCAAATGATTTCATTTTACAATTGAGAAAACGGAGGCCCAATGTCAAAAGGCTGGCCAGTGGCAGAGCAAAAATCATGGCAAATCCTACCTCCCTGGAGGGCATCCCTTTATGAACTCCACACTCATTCTAGCAGCTCACACAGGAATGCACAGAGATTCATGTGCATGTAAAATAGCAGCTGTTTATAAATGGTAGTCATTATTTTAAAGGTAGCAGCAATGGGAATCTTCTTAAGTGACATATCCATCCCCATTCCCAGAAACCAAATGGCAGCCCTGGTCTACTGACAGCAGTGACAAGAGACAGCATGATGCAGCTACCAGAGTGCCTGGTGCACATGATGGACCAATGGGTTGCAAAATTAAATTCTTCTTTATAGAAGCATTTGTCTGTTAAGCAAGAGAATAAATAAGCAAACACCATGGCCGGTAAAAATGCATCCAGACAGAGACTTTATTTGACGCCTTTAGGCCACAGAAAAAAAAAAAAAGAGCTTTGTAATTGAAATTGTAATGGAATGAGCTGGCCATGTCAAGGGGAAGGCAGGATGTCATCAGAGGTGGTGTCATGAGAGGTGATATGTAGTAGCCTCGATGGGTTGGCAATTCCAGTGTTTCTCTAAAAGAACAAGTGAAGCATCTGCACTGAGCCACTGGGTTCCTGGGGGCACAGGCTTCCCAGACATCACACCTTCCTTCACCATATCTTCATCTCTTTATGTTCTCTGTACCAGAATCCGGGCCCTCATCCCTCCTGTATTTTATAACCCACCTACCTTATGGGGACACTTACACACATGCATTGCCTTGTCTCTTTCTTGGTAAAAGGATATGAGATGGGGTAATATTTACTCTCTGGTTAAAAGTTATTGAGAGCTTTCTCTGTTCCCAGCACTGGGAATTAAATGGTGAATAAGACAGTTTCTGCCCTCAGAGCATTCATGACATATAACCCTAAGACACTCATGTCTGTTCCAATGAAAGAACTGCAGGATTGGTTGGAGATAGAGGATATTTTGGAAAAGGCCCTCGAATTGTTCCACACAGTATACAGCCATGGAGAGTGGAAAGAAAAACTTGTGTTACAAGCCCAAAGGCAAGAAATAAGTGCCAGCCTACCAGCTAAGAAATCTCAGACAATTTACTTATGTTGCAATATCTTCATTGATAAGTGGGGAGAATGACAGCACCTTTGGAGTTTGTGGAAAGAATGAAAGAAGCTATCTAGGATCCATTAGTGTCAAGCATGGTGCCTGGCATATTCCAGCTGTCTGGCCATCAGGATCTAGCAGTGCTGCTGTTATGTGAAGGTAGAGTGATAGAAGACGTTGAAAACACCTAATGTCCTGAATGTCAGTGAGGACCAGGACCTGGCACAGTAATCCCTCCACCCTTAGGACCTGGAAAGAGCCTGGCATACAGCAGCTTCTTATCCTTTTTTGTTTAAGTATTAGAGAGAGTACAAATTCCCTCCTCCCCTCTCTCGAAAAACAACATGCCAAGCACTTGTCATACTTTTCTCTCCTCCTGCCACACCCCGCCACTGCCCAACCCCCTTCTCAGCATGGGCAGAACTCATTTGAACTCTTTGCTATTGGGTAAAATACAATTATTGTAGAAAAGCAGAAGCTTTAGAATCACACATCCTTTACTTAAAGTCCCAGTGATAGCACTTACTTGACTCACCTGCATAACCTCTCTGTGCCTCAGTTTTCTAATCTACAAATGGGAATAATGGCAATACTACTCTCACAGGTACACTGCAAGAATTAAATAATTTAAAACATGTAAAATTCTCAGCACAGTGTTTGGCACATGGCAACACCCAATAAATGTCATTGTTGCTGTTGTTGTTGTTAATTTTCTCTTGTTGAGGTGAGAAGAATAGTTCCACCTTCCCAAAGTAGCTGTGAGGAACCAGCTATCTGTAAGACATCACAAGCATTTGGTGCCTAGTCTGGATTTACTAAAACTAGGTGTTCCCCTTCAGACAATTACCATATAATCTCCACTACTTGTGTTTAAACTTGGTAGAGAATCTCAGGGTCGTACCAGTAAACAGAGAAGCACACATGCCCACTGGCAGGTCTATGTCTGAGAGAAGGGCATTGAGATAATCATGAAATGTAATTTAACCTCTGGTGCCACATGACTTCCTGCAGAGCCTTCTCAGGACCAACAGGAGATCAATCCTCGTCTGGTCATCCACCCTCTCCAGCTCACTCACCCTCACTCACCTGCACCAAGCAAATGGACTGGATCAGCACAATTATTTTAATAAAGAGGATGGACTTTTTTTTATTGTTTGTTTGTTGGTTGGTTGTTTGTTAGGGAGTAAAGCACAATTGGCCAGACCTTATATGCAAATGACTCACTTCTCACCTTTTTTCACAGCTGCTTTAGCCATCACTTGTCAAACTGCTCCTTCTCGTAAATAATTAATAATAATATCACTTATTTTTGAGTGTTGGTTATGTACCAAGCACTCTGTATCCATTATATCACTTAACTTTCACAATAAGCCAAAAAGTAGATATAAAACCTCTTTGGAGAGAAAACCTGAGGCACAGAAAGGTTAACAAACTGACTCAAAGTTCACACAGCTATCAAATAAGTAGAAGAGCCAAAATTGCATCTAGTCTGATTCCAAAAAGTTTCTTACCAACCAGGCTCTCTGCCTTTTCAATGAGGAAACTGAAGATTTGCTGTCTGTGGAACCATATCCAAACCACACAGGTGTTAGGTGTAGAGCTGAGATTTCCACACAGGGCTCCAACCTGACATTTTTCACTCTAATCTCTAATTTTCAGTGTTGAATCCAGTCCAGTTCATAGGCATCCGATCAATGTCCTTATTTGGACACAAGGACTTGTTCTACTTCTACTTTTGGTACCTGATCTATGAGGCAATAAGCTTCACCCAGGTAGATATTGCTCTAAGTTTATATCCAGGTAAGGAGAGGATGTTCCAGCCGAATATACTCAGACCTTTCCACCATAATAACCTTCTCTTGTGTGCCCGAGGCCAATGTGTAGTTCTGGTCATTGCTGACAATGTCTAGTTAGACCACATGTTCAGGGCCTGGGAAATATCCACAGGGTAGGTTGCAGAGCTTAATCATGGGCCACAGCTTTTTGGCTCTAGAGGAACCATCATTCATAAATAGCTAACATCAAGTAATCCCTAAGAGGTCTAATATTTTCCCTCTTCCATTTACCTGAGCACAGTTACCCAGTAAACAAATCCAAAATCCTTTGGGTCTGGCTTGGAGAAAGGGTACATTTGTGGCAGTGCTATGAAGTTTTTCCTTAAGAACACATGGCCTCCCCTTCAATTTAGGGACTCTGGGTCTATGAGCCAACTTAAGTCTGAAAAAAAAATGGGTAAAAGTCTATGACTCTATTGTGGTGATCAAGTCAGGTTTCTAGCTAACAGAACTAGAGTTTTTCCTGTTACACAGACCAAGTAATATTTCAGTAGGCTGTCTATCTAATGCTTGCTTCTTTTTAAATTAATTTTTATGGTGACATTTGTTAATGAAATCCAATAAGTTTCAGGTGTACAATTTAACAATATTACATTGTGTGTTCACCTCCCATAGTTAGATTTCTTTCTGTCTCCGCATATTTGACCCCTTTTAACCCATCTACCTCCTCTACTGCTTTTTAAGGACAATAACAATTGTTAAAGATCATGGCAGGTCACAATATTCTGATTATCAGCTTATCCTGCTGCCCATTGTAATAAGCGCACTCACCTGGTCTCAGGCAGGTAAGCCTTGCCACTTGTCTCCTGCCATTCCCACTAAAATTAGTGCACCCATTTAAATGGTGGCACTTTCCACCAACATCCCAAGCCTCCAGAGGCAGCCAGCACAGAGATTTTCAAGGCTACTGACGTATTTTCCAAAGTCTTCATGAAGAATTGTCCTTGGATCCCCTCAGGGTATGGAAGACAACTCATGATAAATCCACTTCAACATTCCAACTCCTAAATTTTGGTTCCCTTCCCCACATTATATCAGGAACATTCTGGCTTCTTAACCTCATTTATATAGGCTACACTGTGCATAATTTTATTCAACCAATCAAGCAAATGATTAGATCCATTTCCAGCTGCACAAGCTAGCACATTAAATCTAAAATCTCTAATAAGTGCACCCTTAATAAATTTCTCTCAATCTATGGTTAAATTTTATCCTCTATCTAAAATTTTTAGAATCCATTTTCATATATTCTCAGGTTTCTCCTGATATAATTAGCCAAATTTTGCAATTACTTTGGAGTATAAGCTATCTCCTCCTTGCACAGATTTATATCCCTGCTCCCTGCAGCATGCTGAGATTCTGAACCCAGGTTACAGGTACATATATTAGTTTTCTAGAGTTACTGTAACAAATTCCTACAAATTTAGTGGCTTAAAACAACACAGATTTATTACCCTACAGTTCAGGAAGTCAGAAATCTAGCACAGGTCTCACAGAGCTAAAATTAAGGTGTTGGCAGGACTGTATTCCTCTCTAGAGACTCTGGGAGAGAGTATGTTTCCTTGCCATTTTCCAACTTCCAGAACATGCCTGCAGCCGTAGCTCATCACCCTCTTTTATTTTCAGAAACAACAGTGTTGCATCTCTACATGATTACCTCTCTCTCTGATTCTATTCTGCCTTTTCTTCTACTTTCAAGCTCCTGTATGATTGCATTGGCCCACCCAGATAATCCAGGATAATCTCCCCATCTCAAGTTCTTAATTACATTTGCAAAGTTTCTTTTTCCATGTAAAGGGACATATTCAAAGACTACAGAGATTAGCATGTAGTCATGCGTGGGGGCCATGATCCTGCCTGCCATGGTATAGGATACCTCAGAACTAAAAAGTGGTTTTTAATATAGGACATGAGAGAATGAGGCTTCCCCTTGGAGAGTTCTTCCAGGCCTCCATACAAGGGGAAGCCAGTCTCCTCAGACCAGCAGGGGAAGTTTAGAGACTTGCAGATTCAAGGTCCTCAGGTTTATCTAAGCCCTCAAGCAAGATTGACACCACAAATAAAACAAAATAAATTATTCTAAGGCTTCCATAACTGTTCTTCAGTTAACCAACTCTGGCTTAAACAGAGCTTAGAGTCCTGAGCTTGTCATTTTTCTATAAGTACATCACTGCCCTCAGGAGCAGCCCACTTCACCAGGAGCCCTGGTTATGGTCATCGTCACTACCAAAGTGGTCACATACAACAGCCATGTGATCCTAGGGCGCCTGCTTCATAGGCACTTCATCGGAATCAACACAGGTGATAACTCAAGGAACTTCCTTGCCACTGTATGCCCAGAATTCCTAGTATACTACTGCTATTGGCCAGGAGCTCAGCACTGCATTTAAGGTGAAGGATAACCCCAAATTCCAAAGTCTCCTATTTGAGGGTTCATTTCCTGGAACCAGGAACTTTTGAGGCTAATCCTATGTCATTCTGTATCTGTCAGGGCCTAGTCAGAAAAATGGTAATCATACTCTGTATTTCAGCAGAAAGAGTTTTAATATAAGTAATTATTGAAAAGAGTGTTGGAGAACTAAGTGTAAAAAAAGAATGTCGAGGTCCCTAGGACTACTGCCAGGGTGCTGATTTCACTAGGAGGGCTCCCAAGCCTCAGCATATAGTCATACTCACAGCTGAGGTTTATTACAGTGAGAGGAGGCAAAGTACACCAGCAAAGGGAAGAGGGTGTGTGGAGAGAAGTTCAGGGGAAACCAGGCACCAGCTTCCAGATTCCTCCCCTAGTGGAGTCACACAGTAGTCACTTCATTCCCCAGTAAGGAGTTGTGACAACGTGAGTGAAATGTTGTCTCCTGGGGAAATTCATTGGAGACTCAGTGCCCGGTTTCTACTGAAGCCAGTCACCCTCTGCCTAGCACATACCAAAATCCCAGGCTCCAGGAGGAAAGCAAGTGTTCAACATAAACCACATTGTTTATACAGTTTAGGCAGTGAGCCACTCTTATCTTTCAGGGAATGGTGGGAACCCTTTCAAAATCTGAGTTTCCAGACACCAGCCGAGGGCCAACCTTGTAAGCAGGCCACTCTAAGGCTGGCAGTCAGGTCTACTGTGTTACTATTTTGTGCACACAAGGGAATGTGAGGTATCACAAAACTAGTGGCTTCAGGAAGCAACCAGCACCTATAAGACTAGAGGAATAAAGAGAAGACATTGGAGCTATCAAAAACCTAGAATTGTGGAGGAAAGTCTCCGCCAAGCTGAGTTGCATATCTGTGAGGGGAAGGGCCTGTCCAGGTGCTGCTGGTACCTTGGAGGAAGCCCAGGAGTCTAGTCCTGGGAGTGCTGGGGGAAAGTTGGAGCCTGGAACCATGCACTGTCAGGTGGAAGGACTTTTGCTGGGATGATCTTCACAGCAACATAGGCAAATAGGGAGAATCGTGGCCCTTCTCCTTCCTCCTGCCTCTCATCTCCCTTTAGTACTTCCCACCGGTAGAGCCTAAAAGGTAGCAGCTGGAAATGCAGAAGTATGGTTTGCATAGTACCGCAAAGCCAAGAAAGGTGGATTTGAAGCTGGGAGACAAAAGCCTCCTAAATAGCATGCTCACTCTATAACCCTCTGCCATTAGTTTGCATTCTATCTTTACAACAAGCCGGAGAGATAGGTCTTTTTATGCTCATTTTAACTTGGGGAAATGGAGGCTCAGAGGGTTAAGTCACTCAGCAGATAAGTAGCAGGACTGAGTTCTAAGCCCTTACCTTCTCTGCCACGCCATGTGGATCCCAACCCCAACTGAGCTGTCAAGTCTCCTGGCAGAAAGACACATCAGAGCCAGAGGGGGAAGGAGTTCCCCTAGCTTATTTAAATAGTAGGGAGGCCTCAAAGTGCTGATCAAATACCTGAATCGTATGGGCTAACCGTGAGCTTCTTACAGTCTGCTAATCCGCATCTAGCACATTTCACTTCCCTCTATGGCTAGCCTACTGCTGACTCAGCCTCCACCAGGCAGTCCCAAGTCCCTTAAACAGACAGAAAAGCTGCCACCCAGGGCTAGGTGCCTAGATGCACTTCTTGGGAGGTGATGGCAATAGATGCAAACCCATCAGAAGGAAATCACAAACCATTGTGTCCTGGGCAGATTTCGAATTCTTTGTAAAGTGTTTAGAAAGGATTTTCTAAGTTCTTCCATCTCAAGGACAGACTGAGGATTCCTATGAGAAGGGTAGAGTGGGTCCTCGGCCTCTGATGGGAGTTGTGGCTTAAGGAAGACACCCAGCACCTCTACAGAGTGGGTCATAAAACTGTGACCACTACCACGAACACGCATAGGCCAGGGCTGCCACAGAGACAGAGTGTCTGCAAAACAGCAGTCTGGTCACAGCCGCCCAAAGCTTCAGCAGTAATGTTGTTCTTACAATCAGCAGCAGGGCTCCCAACAGGCCTAGCACAACAAAATTAATGGATTGGAAAGTGAGAATCTAATGTACAAACTCAGAATTCCCCAGATTGGCTGAATCACTGTCACCCTGGCAACCCCAGCTCTCCTGTCTTAGATGGCTGGGACAGCATGGGGCAGGGAGAGAAAGAAGAGCAGGGAAAATAGACAGGTGGCCTGCCCAGCTCCTTGAGTGCAGCGAACTACCATTTTCATGCAAAGCTTCTTTGAACTTCAGTAAAACTAATACTATTTACACAAAGAGTCTCCAAAAAAACTCTATAATGAGAGAGCAAGGAAGCAGAAGTCTACCCATCACCCACTTGACAGTTAAATCATTTTTTATTGAATTCAAGTTTCATGGCCCATTAGAGACCTGGAGGCAGAATTCTCAGGGATGCTTTTGGACTAATGAATGTTTGCAAATGGTTTTTCTAACAGATTCATTGTTCTTTTTTTGAGAATCTTAAGAACTTTGGCTTATGTAATTTGGCCCTGTACTTGAAAAACAACAACAAGTATTTTAATTGAACCTAATTTATTTTCATTATTAAGACATGTTGGTGTTTTGTATCTGCTTAATACATTTTTGACACTGATATAAATATGCTGTCATCAATCAAAATACCACAACCTCCTATACTTTTCACATTTATCAAATACTCTGACAGTGTTCTCTCACCTCTTCCATAAGGATGTGGGCCTCCTTCATGGACCCAGCTATCCAAAGAAAACAGAACTTAAGATAATACCTCTGACCTGCATTAACACCCTTCTCCCAATTTCCCCTCCTGTTTTCTTTGCAAGTGTCAACACAGAAGTGGGCATGGAGGAACAACCAAGCACCCTCCAGAATTTTTCTTCCCCATCAGGCATGGTTAATGCTCCCATGCTAGAACAACCTTAACCCCCAGAGGTGTGCAAGTCCAGCTGCCAGGATCTTCCCTGAAAATTTTCCCCTATGGCTACCAAAAGTCTATGCTTTTCTGTTAGGATCACAAAATGAATAAGATGTAGCTGGAAGAAGCCATCTTTCTCATGTAAAGAACCTGCCATAGTTATAGAGACACAATTAAATTTCACTTCTACACTTTTCAGCCATAGAAGCCAATAGTTATCTGATTTGCTTGTTAGTGTGAGGTGAGTTTGTCACTTTCAGTGATGGAACCCATGTTGTCCATAGCCGAAATCAATCCATCAACTATTTACTGAGTGCCTTCCATACCTGGACCCCATACTAAGCTCTGGGAATATAGCTAAGGTCGAACCTACATGCTGGATTCTAATCAAGCCACATCTCATGTGCAATAACAAATATACACATTAACAAATAATTTGTACTACAGCAAGTGACAGTAAATGCCCTGGAGAAAAACAGAACCACATAAAGGTATAGAGTGTGGGACAGGGAGAAACCACAAGGCTTCCCTGACCCAAAATCCCTCAGAACTGTTGAAAAGGTTTGTGGCCTTGCAGAGACAGTGAGGCATGCGATTTGTTAGGTGTGGAGAAGACTGGTGACCCATAAATAAGTGTATGTCAGGAATAAGTCATATTTAAAAATTGTAAGTAATGGAAATAATTGTAACTCATATTAATTTAGATTTTGTCTTCAAGCGATGAACAGCCATTGGAATGTTTAAGATAAGGACTGGCTCAATCAGATGTAAGTTAGAAGGTCACTGTGGCAGCTGGCTGGAAGAACGTTTGCAGTAAAGCAAGGGGGGCGGGGGGAAAGCCAGTGAGTAGCTGTTGCTGTTATCCAGGCTAAAGATGGGGTAGCCTGGAATGCAACAGTGGCAATGCAGACAGATGCAGATATTGGGTGAGTTTATCAAGAGGACTTGATGGAGACTCAATGTGAAATGGAGAGAGAAAACAGGCAAGGAGGAAATTCAGGGTTTTTGAGGGGAACAGGTTAATGGTGAGGACTTTTCCCTGAAAAATTACAGTATAAAAAGAGGTTTATAGGGGGAATAACATATTTGATTTAACTAATATTGAATTTAAAAATAACAAAAGTCCCAAGGGAGATGCTCAGTATGCAGTTGGCAAATCTTTGATTAACCAGCGAACAAAGATCCTCGAATTCTTCGTTCCCAGTAATTCCACCCAGTTCCCATACCATCAATGAAAGGAGTAAAGAGGACTTCACCCCATCCTTCCTTCTTTCCACCTCAACACTCACAGTGTCACCACAACCATCTGACTTGAATCAACTGGCACTTACCCCATTTCACCTAAGTATCCCAAGAACCCCACAATGCCAGACTTACCTCCACAGCTCTGATCCCATTCAGCTCTTTATGTCCTATCAGTTGAGCCCAACCCCCACTCTCCACAACTCCCACCACACTATCTTGGTATTCAAGTAAAATCCCTTATGTTCTCAAAATTTTTTGAATGCTCCATTCTCTTTTCTATTACAACCCTCAATGACAGACGGGCTTACAGTTCATTAATTTGATCAGTGATCTAGCCTGTCCTCCAATAGCCTCATGCCTCTAATAATTACTCCCATGTGTAAATCCTCAAATTCTCACCCAAGTTTCCCTTTACTGCCTTTGCTGTGGGAAACCTGACCTTCATTAAATCATTCTGTCTACATCTCTATACCCAATCCTGGTAGTTAGCTGCTCTCACTTTGAGTTCAGGATTGCTGCTGCCTTATGAGGCTGCTACACCTCCCGGCTATTCACTCTTGGCTGATTCAGAGAATAATTGTACAACTTTTCCTCATGCTTCCTCCTTCTCTGCTGTGTCTCAGTTCACCAGAAGAAATAAGCCAGCAAGAGACTTTCACAAGCTATCTCCCATTATCTATGCCTGCACCCACACCCTCTGATACACTCCTGTTCATGGGAGTCTAGGCTTCTGCTACAGCCAGTCTTCTGATATCACACCACATCACATCCCTCTTTTCTACCCAAAATATTGTCCCCACAAATTTCTCCTTTCTCTCCAACATCAGTTATTTACTCCCCACTGGATCATTTCTCTCAGAATACAAAGATAATGTTACTACTCCCACCTTAAAAAAAAAAAAATGAAAACCTTCCTTTGACCCCATATCTGCCTCTAGCTACCTTCAACTACTCTACTCCCCTTTACAGCATAACTTGATTTTAAAACGTTATCCTAATTTCCTCTCTTGTTACTCTCTGATCATGTAATACAAAGGGACACTCTACCTGCTGCAATCTCTGTCCTCTTGCTTTGCTTTATTTTTCTCTATAACACTTAGGCTTTTGCCCAAGCTCTCCATCAAAATTGCTCTTCCTCAGTGCACCAATAACCTTCACATTGCTGAATCCCATAATCAATTCAAGGTCTTCATTTCACCCGACCTTTCAGCAGTACTTGAAAGAATTTCCCCCTCCTTCTTAATATACTTTCTTCCCTGCTCTTAGGAAAGTGCTCTCTCTTGATTCTCCTCTACCATCCCTGGTGCACTATCTCTCTGTCTTAGAAATTCCTTTCCTTTTTATACCTGTTCCCAAGTGATCATCTCAATCTCACCACTTAAGTATCACTTACAATGTGATTATTACCTAAATTTATGTCAAGCCTGACCTCTCCATTGAACTCCAAATTTGTATACTAACTGGCCATTAGACTTCTCTATTTGGGTGCCTAACAGGCATCCAACCCAAAACTCAATGTTCACTTTATCCAACCTGTTCCTCCTTCAGTCCTCCCCATATTAGCAATAGTATTCATCCTACTAGACTCTGCAGTCAAAACATTGAAGTCATACTATGCTATTCACTTTCTTGAACATCCCATACTAATATGTCAACAATTTCTCTTGGACGTACTTGGAATTCATGCAAATCTATCATCTCCCCAACTTGTTGTCCTGGTTCAGTGTATATAATCTCTAGCCTGGATTTGTGCAGAAACTTGATAAACCACCTTTCTTCTCCTTTGTTCGCTGATAGCTATTCAGCACAACTATGACAGTGGTTACATCACTCCTGTCCTTCCACTCTTAGTCTTTCCTATAACAGTAATAATGTAAGCCAACTCTTTATGGTGGTCCACAGGGCCATTAACTGACCATCTTTCCTGCGGCACTCCCCTTCACATCCTTTATTTCAATTATGTTGACCTTCATGTTATCTCTCAAGTATATTCCTGCCTTTGGACTGTTCCATTTTCTATTCCTTCTACCTGACATGCCTTCCAGATATCCACATATCTCACTCTCATTTCCTTCTAGTCCTTTTCAAAAAGGCCTTCTCTGATCAAGACACCCCACTAGCCACATCTCTGCCCTCTTGCTTTGCTTTATTTTTCTCTATAACACTTACACAGTTGTATAACATTTGTGTACTATATATTTTCTTGCCTATTTCTTTGTTGTCTCTCCCTCTTGAAACCTATCCTGAGTCCCATTCTACTGTGCCTTGATCACAGCTTACTGTATGCACAGGGATCCTGATTAAAGGTACTGGCTTCTTCCAGAAGTATTTGTATTCCACCAGGAACTCCAAATGATGGATTACAGGTATTGTACCAGTAATTCCTGGTGAGGAATTAAATTTGGGGCTGAAAATCACCTACTTTTAAGGTTACTGCTGATTTTATCCACAGGGACTTGGAAAACAAAGAGATTGCACTGGATCTGTGATCTCTTAGATTGATTACCAAAAGGGTTGATCATTCTCCCTTCATACCCTTCCCATTTGTGCCTTTAGAGGGTCAACAATGTAATGCATACTGGAGAGGCAGATAGGCAATCTCACCTCTGTCTCTCTGTGCCCTCCCCTTCATCCCCATACCTGGTTAATTTGGCTCTCATGTCTCTGTCCTGGAGAGTAGCGCTGACCTCTCCTCTCAGATTTACCTCTCTGCCCCTGTTTCTCCTTGAAGAAGATAGGTTGGTAGGTGAAAGAGTCAGCAGGGTAACCCTCAGGCCTGTTATTGTTCTCAGACCTCTCACTAAACAGCAGAGAAATTCAGAGTTCTTGCTTCCTCCTATATTCCAGCATATAGCTTGTTCTCTTTTAAGTTTAACTTGCTGCCACCATAAAAATTATTAGTTAATTGGGTGTAGGCAGTGCAAAAATGGAAGAGGCCATGAGCATGGACAGCTGAAAGTGGTTTTCTCACGTTATCTCCATTAACATTGAGAATAAATTCCCAGGACACTAAGCCTTCAGTGCCTCCAACTTGTCTAGAAATTAAAAGTGAAGTTAACTGCTTCTGCACATTTTCATGCTACTTCAGAACCACACCCACCCATGAAAGGGTCACTCTGGGAAGCTCAGGAAACAGGTGGCAAGAGCTTAATTCAGAGCTTGGGCTGCCATACCTCTAAATTCTCTACCAAAGCCATGAAGGTAGAACACAGGCAGTGAGCTAATGAGGGACCGACACCTGGTTTCTGGAACACTCCTACTCCAGGTGGGCATGATGTTTCTGGCCTCATATTAAGTTCATTACAACTCACAGCCACTCATAAGGCATGCAAGAATAGCAAATGATGGTGATTGTGCATTAATTGGCCTTTGCGTAAGTCAATGGTGAACTGCTGCTGAGCCATGGAAGAAAATTACTTATTCTTACTTAAGGGCAAAATATCTTTTTTTGTCTTTTGAAAGAGAAAAAGAAATTAGAAATGCTTGAATTAGTCATTGAGAATAAAAGAAGTAAGGGGTGGAGGTAGGAGGTAAATGTTTTGCATATGGTTTAAAGTCAATCCTTATAATTATGAATTATATATTTCAGTTATTTTGAAAAAATATCATCAATTGCTAAATTACCATGCTTTAGTCATTCCACTGAGAATAATTTGTTTTCAGCAGCAACACAGAGCTAATTTTGCCTTTGAATTTCCCAGGGCATCACTCCTAAGCATAGCAGAAAGGCCACCCACAGCTAGACTGAAGTAATTTTTTGTCAGTGTATTCCTCCAGGCCCAGCAAGGTGGTGAGAATGGTCTTGCTGACAGCAGGCAAAAAGTCTGGACTATAAGTATTGGGCAGATCCCTCCACCACTTTGTTTTCAAGAGTAAATCTGCCTTTGTATTCCAAATGCAGAGCTATTTAGACAGTGCATTATTCCATGTATTTGTTTTTTACTTAAGTATATAAGTTATAGTTGGTATACAATCTATATGATTATATTTGTTTCATATGCACAATATATTGATTTGAAATTTTAATACCTTACAATGTGATCACCCTAATTCTAGTAATCATCTGTCACTACTTATATAGGCTATATTCTCCTTCCCCTTTTCAATCATCCATGTACTTTTAGAGCGGAAAAAAGAAAAATATGAGCATTTATTGTCCTCCCACACATACACATTCTCTCAGATCTCCAATGGTTTCTGTTTGTAAGACAGAAGATAAGAAGAAAGTCTTGCAGGTGTGATCAGGATCCGAAAATAAGGAGGGAATGTGGGGCTTACTTCCTTGGAGGGTTCTGGTCTGAAAAAGATTTGAAAGGACAATCACAGTGGAAAGAGCACTCTACAGGGTCAGGAAAAACCTGGGTTCAATATTGATTCTACCTTCACAAGCTGTGAGCCCTGAACAAGGCAGTCAACTTCTTTGACCCTCAGCATTCTCATAGGTAGAATGGCTTAGTAATACATACTTCAAATACTTGTTTTAAAGTTTCAGGTTATGATTCATATGAATCCTTTTTTCAGATGAAGCAACAGAGGCCCAGAGAAGGAAATAATAAACTACCAGTGTGCACATAGCAAGTTTCTGGTCTAGCCAGATCAGAGACTAACCTTAAGGTTCAGTCTTCCTATTGTACCCACCTCCCTGGGCAATTCAGATTTAATGATTCAGCTATATTTACCCATCAAAATAATGTAAATCACTTCATGAATAGTTTATTAATTACACATTGAAATAACATTTTAGGTATATTTGTTAAATAAAATAATACATTAACTTAATTTTACTTGTTCCTTTTTTTTTAATGTAACTACTGGAAAACTTAAAATTACTTATGCAGTTTGCATTATATTTCTATTGGATGCTGCAGAACTAACCCCTAATCAAATTTCCTCGTCATTTCAAAAATGTCTTATCTGCAGTTAAGAAGTTTAAACAGGTATGAGTAGCTTAGGAAAACTCCCACATGATTTTTATATGCACCTCTGGTTAAGAACCATTACTCTTGGCCTTTGGTTCAAGAAAAATGAGCCTGTAATAACAGTGGATGGTATTTTTAGATGATGTTGTTCTGTAACCAGCTGGCATCAGGCCCTTCACCCATACATCCTTGGTCCCTTACAGGGAGATTGTGATTTCAGAGAAGCCCCCAGAGGCATGAACTTGTTTTCTTATGCAACCAATTTCATCACTATTTACTACTAATATTATTAGAACCACCCTGTTAAAGATATTTTATTCAACAAATATTTATCCATATATACCAGCCACTATTCTAGGGCCTAGGTATTCAAGAACAAGATAGTAAGATTCCTGCCTTCACAGAATTTATCTTCAAAGAGTTCACATTCTGGTAGAGAGTGGAACCAGTTAAGATGTGTTTGGCTGCACAAAACAGAAAACCTGACTCAAAAGGGCTTAAAGGATCATAGATGTGTTTCTGCATGTACCAAGAAGTTCAGAGGTACAGTAACTACAGCTGTGGATCCCAGGGGTCTGGCTCTGCTTCTCTGATGTTCCCTTGATTCTACCCTGCTCTATCCACACATCTAACTCTCAGGAAGCTTGGCAAGATGTCATTTTGCTACACAAGCCAATCCCCAGTTCTCAACTTAACTTTCTACAGTCTGTCTCTGAGCCCTTCTCTTTGGTCAAAAATCTTCAGTCCTAAATTCTAATGTTTTCGTCAGCCTTAACTTTCATAGTGATAGAACCCTTACTTCCCTGGTTCCATAGTAGTCTACAACAGGGTTAAGGTCAGGGGTAGTTAGGGTTAGAGTGAGGGTTGGGGTTCCTAATGGATCCTACCTCTCTTCTTTCTTCCTGTCCCAGTACTGTTGCCTTCTCTTTTTCCTCTACTCTTTATATGCTCCCCCTGAAGAGCTCATTCTCTCCCCCAACTTTAGCTAGAATGATAACTCCCAGAGCTGGACCACCAGCCACAGCCTTGATCTCACACTCCAGGTCCATGTCCTCAGATACCTACTGGATATCTTCCCTGTTACATGTTGCTCTATCGCCTCTATCATATTGCTGTGTAGACATTGTCTTAAAGTCCTTTTGCACTCACCTTGTTTTTTGAAATGAAGACTAGCAAGGATAGTGTTCACTATTTATGGGCAGCAGGAATGTGGACAATGGAGCAAAAGTTACATCACATACTGCTCAGAAGTGGCTGACCATACCAGTGTCTGGTGCCAAGTATTATTAAAATATGTCTCACAAAGCAAGATAAAGTAGATGAACCAATAAAAGTTCAATAAGAGTTCAGCCTTTGTTTGTAAGAACAGAGCCTTTGCGTAAATAACTCAATCAAGCAACCAAGTGTGATTAGGGAAGAAGCAGGTTAGCTCCTAGCCAAAGAAAGTAGGTAAAAACATGAGGAAACAGAGCATAGTTATAAGGTGAGAGAACTACTTGTTCAAAATCTCAGCACTCGGGCTTCTCTCTTTTTATAGTCAAGCAGAGCTAAGACTCCAATAGCAGGCAAGTTGGGTCCACCATGAAACATGACCATCCACCTGTGCAGAGATAGTCATCTTGAAGGAGAACTCAGGCCATGTGAAGATTCCACCTCATGCCCAAGAATGTGATGGAACACTAAGTAATTTGTGCCTTACATCCTTCGTTAGCCACTTCACCCAAGTCAATAGACCTCTGAATTTAAGTTTCTGGTGCTGAATTCTCCATTTGACTGGGTCAGGAGGTAGGGAAGATAGAAATAGCTTGCCTTGCCACCCATTCCTTGATAGTTGGAAATAACTAAGAGGGCCCTCTAGAATTCTTGGATCAAGTTGAACTCTACCTTTTTCCATGAAAAACAACTGCCCTCTCTTAACTTCTCCACTTTCTATTACAGCACCACTTGTCTTCTGGGTTCCAAATTTCTCTTTCCTTGTCCATAACATAGGTCATTTCTAAATTGGTCACACCTACATCATTCCTTCCTTTCTCATCACTTCTTGTGTGATTATTGTAATGGCTACCTAACTGAAACCCAAATTCTAATCACACCATCCTTCTTACTTTCTGCAAAGTCTTTTGCTTCCTCCTGCCTAATAGAGCCAGAGCTCCTCACCAGCCAGAGGAGGCAGTTTGAGAATGCATTATTACAGGGACAATGCTGGGTTTAGTGGTTCTGCTTCCAGGCCAACTGACAAGCCTGATGAAAAATGACATTCTGAGCAGAGAGGATTTTAATAGTAATAATGAATCTAATGGTAAACTGGGACCAATTATGTGTCAAGCTCATTACATATATCTTCTCATTAATCCCTATAACAAACCTTAAAGTTGGTATGCTTACTTTCCCTTTATATAAGAGAAAATTTAGGCTTGGAGAGGAGAAAACTATTCCCCAGAATCACACAGTTGGCACATGAGTGAATCTAGTTTCTAGCCTAGCTGTCTGAGCCTATGCTGTGGTCTTGCTGTGCATGCAGGCAATGGACAGAGGACAGGATATGATTTTATTCACCACTATATCCCTCGGGGCTAAAACAAGGCCTGGCATAGAGTAGGTTGCTATTATCATTTGTGGAATGAATGAATGTTGGAAAGGGCCATCAATGTACAAAGTAAATGGATTATTGTAGTAAAGAGAACATAAAATGCAAGTTGGTTGCAGACTGTAAAGGATTTAAATGTCTCAGTGAAAAATAAGAATTAAGGTAATTTCTATAGACAAAAGGAAGTCACTGCAGCTTTTAATTTAGTCCTCTTTTCAACAGCTGCACCCTGAATCTGGTATCAAGGGTCTTAAAAGAAAAACTAACATGAAAAGGAGCCCCTCCTAGCAACTTCAGTTCTTGTTAAAATTCCCTAGGAAGCCTCCTTCTCAGCAAGACATGAAATTGCTGATTTTTGCTCTACCTTCTCTGATTTACACAGATCTGCACATTTGAGAGCCACAAATTTACAATTATCATGCTGCCATTAAATCTTCTAAAACATTGATTTTAAATGTGAATTCCTATCCTGACTCATTGCCTTTAAAAGGGGAAGTATGTCAGAAAAACAAAATAATAATTTCCCACCTGTTGCTCTGAGTCCAAAGCCACTTGTAAATTTAATATTAAGTTTAGGGACAGCTGGCATTTCAATCCACACTTTAGAAGTGGGGAAACCAAAACTCAATGTGATGACACATCGTTTTTAAGGAATAGTGATACTTAGAACTGCAGGACTGAGTGTACTTTTTTATGAAAAGGACTCTGGTGATCCACAGTCAGGAGGCTCCTATCTTTCCCTCCTATCTCTCAGCTACCTAGAATCTGACCCCCAGCCTACTATCATTCCCCAAATTGCTTTCATGAAGATCACTCACAGTCCTTTAAATACCACGCATATGGTCTTTTTCTTGAGCTAATCCCCTTTGACCATTCGAATCAACCCACATTTTGCCCTCCTCTTCTGGAATGTTTCCTTCCTCAGGTTCTGTAACGTTCTTGCTTCTGCCTGTCCCCTTGATCTTCTGCCTGGTCACTGGTTTATGGTCCTTCTCCAGCTCACTCTCCCACATGAAAGCCTTTCCCAAGATTATGGCCTAGGCCCTCCTTCACTATACTGTTTCTTAGAGGAAACATTTGTTCTCATGGCTTCTCCTTGAAAATGCTCAGATTTTTGGTTCAGTGTTAGCTTCTCTTTTGAGCTCAAAGCCTGATTTATAAACACTAGCTGTGCATTGCTACTAGGATGTCCCACATGCTATGTAAGGATGAATTACTGTTTTCCAGGCAGTGGTGTGTCTTCCTTCCAGTTATTCAAAACTGAAACCCTAGACACACCTAGACACTTCCTCACAGCTTCCACGGATAATCTGTCACCAAGTACTGCCAATTGTTCCTTATCGTTTCTGTTTTAGCCATTCCTGCTTTTTCTCCCATTGATCAATGTCTAGCTTACATTCTACCCACTTCATCTACAAGCTGTGCACAGCTTCCACAATTCTGGCATCTTCTCTTGCTCCTCTGAACACTTTTGTTTGTGAAGCATTTACTTGATGTTATGATCCAGCCCCAGGATAGCCCTGAGGATATGAAGAGCAATAACACATAGCTTTTGTCCTCAAAGATCTAAGTAAGGAGGTGCAGGTGAGACCAAAGCGAACATTTACGGTATTTGCTTATCCAGAATCACTTCTTCCAATAATAGTGTCTGTACTTTACCCTGAACACCTCTAGCTCATGTAGTTCCAGTGAGGCCCATGGCCCACACCTAAATCAAAGTGTCTATAACTACTGGCTGTATAGTTGGTTCAGGGATGGGCACGTGACTGACTCAGTCCAAAACTTTTGCTGAAACTTCTAGAAAAGAAGTGACCTCTCCTCATTAGCATAGCCTGGAGCTGCCAGGAGCCATGTCCACCACCCCAGAGGGAGTCTGAGAATAAAGCCTGTTGATAAGAAAATGGGACACCTTCTAGATGACACATACTTAGGTCTTGCTGCACCCGAAGCCAGATCCATTTATTAAATTTCCTAGATTTATGAGCCACCAAAATAGAACAACCACTCCATCACAATCATTTTTTAAAATTCTATCTGGTTTGATCAGAGTTTAGTTACTTGCAGAATCCTTTTTACAGACATGAAGAAATATTAGAGTAGTGCCTGCTACATGCAGAAAGGGAGCTACATATAAGAATTAAATTATCACAAAGAAGAAAGTAAATAATATGTAGGGTGAGAGGAGTGAATAACAGGAAAATAAGCAGAGCACCACAGGAAAAGGATTTGAGTGTTAAAGTAGGTAACAAGGCAGGGACATGTGCAGAAATAAAGAGCATAATGGCACTGGCCCCGTAGAGGAGCAGAGGAGCAGAAGACAAGAACCCCTGGTGTCATGTCAGCGAGGCCAGGAGCACAAACTTCTTCATGGGTGAAGGGAGACTTGATAAGTTTAAATAAGAGGGAGTTACAAACTAATTGGTATTCCCAGAGCATCACTTGTCTCTCCCTGAAGGCTTGCGGTCAGTAATGGGGGAAAACACTTAACATACATGCTCTCACCTTGTATTTCTAGCTCAAGCTCTCCCATTAGATTATGAGTGTTTGTAAGTAAGCGTTCCATCTTATAAACCACTGAATCATCCCCTAGTGTCTGGCATGGAGCCAGCACAAAAATGTTGTTTGCACAAATGATGACACCTTATATTTATGTGATGTTAATGATTTTCAAAACACATTCATCAGTTATCCCTTGCATGATCTTCTGGAGGTAATTCTACCACAGATTTTTCTTATTTCTTAGAAATTAAAGCTTGGGACCTTAGGTACCCCACCCCAGGGCACACCAAGTCTTCTGCATTCATGTGCAAGAACCCCCTAGCTACCACGCTGGCATCCAGGCTAGGTGTGAGCACTGGGGCCAAGGAATAGTAAGAGGTCTTAACTAATCTAAATTTCACTTCCTTTAAATGGTCATAGATAACCCTGTGGTTCCCTCTAATATATTCTGGCACTTTCCTTTCATGGCACTTAAAATTTAAAATAATGTACTTATTGGTGTGTTTGTATAAGAACTGTCTCCTCTGTTAGACTATGCATATGCTTTATAAGAGCAGGAACTCAGACTTTGTCTTTATTTAACCACTGTATAAACAATGCCTGACATACAGTAAGTCCTCAGTATACTTACAACTTGAGTAAATAAATGAATAAAGGCATGGAGATGGAGCCTATGACCTTGACCTCAACATTTAAGGTTCTCCTGAGCAGCCTGCAGCCTACTGATACGGTTGGTCACAACAGTGAGATTCAAACCTCTGCAGACAAGAACAGGCCTGAAGACCACAACCAAAGTTAGTTTTATCCTAGCACCTCCCCAGCACCTCTTCCAAGTCCTAAACTATCAGAGTGTCCAGATCTCACCTGGGCACTGCCTGTGGTATGTCTCTTCTTTGGGGCTGACTAGGAAGACAGTAAGGAGTTGAGCTTAGAGCTGCTGAGCTCATTCCTGCTTTATTCAATTCATACCCTCCCTTGACTGTGTGATCTGTGAGGCATATGTTTGATATACTCATTGTCGTTTAACAATCTGCCTGCAAAGGAAGCCACATGGGAATTCTGAGCAGGGTACAGCTTTTGATCTGCTCATTATAGAAGATGAAATTAAAAGATAAAAGTGTACATAGGAACTAAGAAAATGAAGGAGTCTGCTAGGACAGGGACTCTGCAAGCAACAAGCAGCTTACCCTTTAGAGTGCTGCCAGGTGTCTCTCTCAAATACAAATATGGTGCAGTCCCTTTCCTGCTTAGAACCATCCTGGAGTTCCCATGGCCTACATACTAATATGTTGCAACTACCTCTGAGGTGTGCTGCAAGTGATTCATTATTAATAGAAATTAAAATTTAGAAATGAATTTTTCATTTATAAAGTAGAACAACTAATCCTAAGAGACCATGATTCTCTCACTGTGTGTTCCTGAGTATGAGAGAGCAGGGACTAGCCCTAGGGAACAGCACACTACACCTGTTCCCAGAGTGACCAGGGGAAGCATGGTGTATATGAAACTGCTCTCATGGTGTGGCCCAGACCACTGACCTAGACAATGAAGCTGTGAATCCTCAATATGGGCATGAGAAACCCTGGGATCCAGCACCCACTCCTCCACATCCTCTCCTGCCTCTCTAGAAGAATCCACACTCTTCTAGACCCCTCCATGTGCCTCTTATCCACTGCTTTGCTCCTGCTGTCTCTAAAACTCAGAGAGTCGTTCCACTGGCTCACACTTCAGGACTCAAACATGAAGCCTTCCAGAGTCCTGGAACTGCTTTGTCTAGGCTCCTTTCACTCTTCATCCTACAAATTCTTCTCTAAAATGTCTGCTCATTCTTTCCCAGTCTCCTCTGCCAGTAACTTACTTCTTTATCCAAGCCGTCAATTTTGGAGTGCCCTGGGGCTCGCTATCTGCATTTCCTACATGTCCCTAGGTAAGTCCATGCCTTAACTGCCTCCTCTGTGATAACTCCCAGATGTCAATCTATAACTCTCAATTTTCTTATAGAAATTCACTTTCCAATGTGGTAGCCACAAACCACACCAAACACTTGCAATATGGCGAGGTTGAATTGAGATGTGCCAAAGGTGGAAAATATGCACCAGATTTTGACACATTCGTACCAAAAAGCAAAGCAAAATATCTCACTAATTATTTTATATAAATCGTATCTTGAAATTATAATATTTTGGATATATTGGATTAAATAAAATATATTTTTAAATTAATTTCACATGTTTCTCTTTTATTTTTTAAGGTGGCTGCTAGTGAATTTAAAAACCACCTATGCAGCTCTCATTGGTGGCTCATGTTGTACATCCATTGGCCAGACCTACTTAGAGCACTATACTCCTACCTTCTTTGTCTTCCTGACATCTACACTAAGGTGTCCTAGAGAAAGTTCACATTAAATAGAAGGAGACAACTCTTGATTTATCCCCTCATCAAAACTTCCACAAATGTTTTCTTCTCCCTAAGTTGTTCACTTCTTAGTAAATGGCCTCATAGTTTCCCCAGTTGCTTGATTAAAAACTTAAGAATTAACTCTTGAGTCCTCTCTTTTTTTCACTCCTGCATCCAACCCATTTGCAAGTCCTGGTGGTTCTACCTCCATGCCCACTTCTCCCTATGCCCATTACTACCTAGCCTCACTCAGGCAGCCACAGTGGTCTTTTTCTAACACTAATAAGACTAATAGTGAGAAAAATCTTCCATACCTTTTAGTTGAACTTAAAATAAAATCCAAGTCCTCATCACAACCTTTTGCAAACTGGCCCTGCCCCCTCTTTGACTTTCATGTCCCACCCCACTTTCCCCCTTTGATATTTCTCACATACACATCAAACTCATTTTGCCTTGTGGCCTTTGAACTTGCTGTTTGATCTGCCTTAAATGCTCTTCCTGCTTCTCTTCAACATGGCATGGTACTTCATGACGAGTCTCCTGGACCTTCATCTGAAATAGCCCTGCCCTAGACTCTCTAGCGTGCCATCCTGTTTTCACTTTCCTAGTCTTTATCACTCTCTGAAGTTATCCTGTTTATCTATCATCCTTTGCTGAGGCTAGTGCATGTTATTGTTTCTCTCCCAGGTTTGCCACCACCCTGGGTGTTGTCAGCACCACACGATGGAGTTTTACTCATTTATTTTGATCTACTCATTTCCAATGTTCTTTTCTTCCACAATCTCACACTATATCACCCTCAATGTTATCTTGGTTATTTCTGTTCCCATTTCCTCCCCTGAAGGCTGAGGCCCTGTCTAACAAATACACTACTCTGTTCCCAAGCTGTTCCTTGCCAAAGGAAGCACTCGTGAATATTTGTTGAATAAATAAACGCATATATAAATGCCACACACCCTCCTTTAAACCCTCCACTCCCCACCCCAACTTCCTGCCAAAGTTTGTAATTTTCTCCATACTGGAAATTTATATTATCTATCTTTATATACCTTTTTATTTATCTATCTCCTCAACTAGACAATGAACTAATAAGGCTAGGCTGGTTCTTACTTATTTTATCTCTTAGTACTTATCAGAGAGATAGCTATGCAAGGGGTGTTTGATGAATTGATGATAAATGAGGTTATCTTCTGATAGTTCTTGACTCAACTACATCTCTCAGAGCTAATTAGTCACTACAGGATACACTCCCTCGGGTTGCCACAAAGGTTGGAGATGACATTGGTCAAGGTGTCTGTGGGCTATCAGTGACCTCCTTCTCTATAGAGTGCCCCCATGTACAGGCAGAGGCAGATAAAGCCAGACTGTATAAGAAAAGAAAAAAGCAGTTATACAGACAGGAATGGCCTGCATTTCTCATACCTTTTTACAGGTCAACCCTGTCTGAGGCCCAGCTGCATTCCTACCCTTGGAGTCCAGGAAGTAGCTGTTTCCTTTTAATAAATTCCCTTTCTTATTCAAACCAGGTCCAGTGGACAAGAGCTCTTTGCTCGGCTCTTTGCAACCAAGAATCCTAATGAAAGCAGGCCCCTGAGAGAAAAGAGAATCTTGGCAGTCCCTGCTTCCCATGCTATTCAAGGTCTCAGGTTTGCAAAATGCAATCTGAGCCTTAGAAAATGAAAAGTAGCTCCAATTTGTGAAAACACTGGGATCTGGCACTGAGGCCTAGTGGGCACCTACCTCCTCCTTTGCCCAATTCTATGATCCAGGGCAAAGGGCCAATCTCTAGGGCCTTCAGGCACATTGATGTGAAAAATTCATGTGTATCTTGGTTTATGCAGCAGATAGCTTCCTAAAAACTGTATGTGAATCAGTTTTAAAAACTGAGTCACATTTCCCCACTCACTATGGCTATCTTCAGGATACTCTCTCTTCCTTTCTGATTTATCTTCAATTGGCAGCAGCACACTATAACCCTAGCTTTACATTCCTCTCCCCACCAAGGAGCTCATCAATCAATCGACAAAATTTCATTCAGAGCCTATTACGTGTAAGACATTGTTCATGAACAGTAAAGAGAATGGGAACGCACCAAATGCACTAGGGGAGCCTGCTATCTGTGAATCCTCTATGAAACCATGTAAATAGCCAGCCTCTTATTTATCTCTTCTGTAAATTCAGGTTTTCCTCTATCAGGTTTTTCCAAAGAAGTACCCATATGGACTGAGCAGCCTATCTAGGTTGCCATAGAAATGGAAAGTCATAAAAGGATGTTTAGAAATGTAGGTGCTTCTATAAATCCTCAATAGCAGCAACTGCAATTGTCTGGAGCCATAATTGAGACTATTCACAGTGTGTTTCAAGAAGTAAGCACAAATAACTCACCAACCTGCAACTCCTGGCAAAATGAGAGCAAAATAAGAAAAAGTTAATAATATGCTTTAAAAAACAAGTCATATCGGGCCAATATAATTTCCCTTTGCGATGGAAGAGAAACTCCTACAACTGAAGGGACCCCAAGTCAACCACCAACCTCTCTATGGTCTGGTCTTTTCCCAAACCCTTATTGTCTGTGACATCCAAGAGACTTCATGACCTACCTCATAAGCTCCTACCCAGCTTCAGAAGGAAATATCTGAATTATTTGTTATTCAAAATCCACCTGTTCCCACAAAGGATATTGAGGCATGTTACCAAAGATTGTGCAGCATCAAAACATAACTATTGAAAAGTTGAAACATCAAAACCAAAAGCTTACTTGAGAATTATTTCTTACAAGTAACAGAAGTGAATTCTAGATAGCTTTATAAGAAAAAAAGGGGGGGAATTTTGCAATAAAAAAAAAAAACATGTAATATACAATCTGTGGAACCCAAAAGCAAGAAAGTAAAAGGGTCCCAGGAAAGATAGTACCATTAGCAAGGCTACTTCTTGGATCCCAGCAAGTATCAGCTGCCTGTCCTTCAACTCTATTTATCTCAGTGCAGCTGCTTCTCTCTTTGTTTTCAGATAACTGGCTTTACTGGTACCAATCCTACAGCCACAAAATTTACTTAGTGCTCAAGCCACCTGGCGAGATGCTGATACTCTCTTGGTTCAACCTCAGATTCCCAGGAAGAACTGATATTTGACACACCTTGTCACAGATGTCTACCACTTGTCCAATAATTAGTTGAGGCTAGGAGTAGCTGTCTTAGTTAGCTCAGGCTGCCGTAACAAGATATCATAGATTTGGTGTCTTAAATAATAGGAATTTGTTTCCTTACAATCTGAAAGCTTAAAGTCCAAGACCATGGTTAGTGCCTGGTGAGAGCTCTCTCTTTGCATTGCAGATGGCCACTCTGTCCTACACAGCCTTTCTTCAGTGCATGTGGGTAGAGAGACAAAGAAGAAGCACTCTTGTTTCTCACCATAAGAACTCCACCCTCATGACTACATCTGATCTAAATGATCTCCCAAAGCTCCATCCCAAAATTCCACCACATTAGGGATAGGACTTCGACATATGAATTAGGCGTGGGGCACAATTCAGTCCATAGCAGTGAGTAACACTATTCAAAGTAGGGGCTTATGGTCTACCCACCAAGTGTGAGGAGGAGCAGCTAAGGTGATCTAGGCTGCAATATCAAATATAACTATTGCAAATGGTAAGATAAATTAGCTTAAGAAAGAGTTAGTGTGGAAATAGACAATACTACCCCATCCACTTTCTAAAGGGAAAACACAAATTTGGCTCTGAGCTTCCTAGCTGCCACAAGTTTCCTAATATGACTGAGGGGTCACAAGTTTCCCGATATGACTAATATAAAAACAAACCATTTTCACAGGTGTATCCCAGTTGATGCAATGATGCAATCTGACAGAAGTTTCTCCGCTGAGTCTACATTGAGAAAACCTCATGTAGCATACAAATCAATGTCCTCAAAGGAATCCCTACAAATGTGCAGTTATAATATTACTATAGCATCTCTTATAATGATCCTCAATGAGACATGAAGGCATCATGCCAAACCATAAACCTACAGAGCTCTAGAAAAAGTTTGATTATTATTCCCATTTTACACATGAGAAACTTGAGCAGAGACACCAATTAATTCTCCCAGGCCATATATATAGTAAGTATCCCCACACACAAACATGAGAGAGCACATTTCTAATCAACTCTGCCAGCACAAGAGAATCATCAGATTGGATCTTCAGAAAGTGAGACCTGGGTTGTGCTCATTCACCTGAGGCCTTTTCTAGGGATAGGGTCAGGAGTTAATCAGAATTGGAATAGACGGACCAGAAGGGTTCAGGACCCAGAATAGAAACAGAACCAGCTGGGCAGAGAAAATACATCAAGTGTGGGATAAGCTCTGTCTCACAATAAAGGCTTGTTCCAGATGCACATCCAAGCCGACAGTCAGGTCAGAAGGGTTCTAGGATCCAGGGTTGGGCTTGGGATTAGGCCAGACTTTCAGGCTGCAAATTTCATAACCTAAATCAAAACCAAGCCATATGAAAGAAGCATAAGTGAGAAGCACTTGATGAGTAGGGCAGAGGCCAGATACCAAGACCCAGGATTGGAAATGAACCCCAGAATGCAGCAAACAAGTTCTGAGTAGTAAGAGGAAGCAGAGTTTTAGGAGGTCTCTAATGTGTGGGAATAAGCTGCTGGAACCTTCAACAGAGTGCCTTTCAGCCTGCATGCACTTGTAGAGAGGCAATTCCAGATCACTATAAGTCTCATGACAGAAAATCTTCAACAGCCAGGAGTCAGCACTGAGACAGCATTAGCTTTAGCAGCATGATATAGGACTTTGAGCACATGGCTTGGGAGCGGGTTTTTGCCTATGATAGGAAATAAAATTAATAGCATGTAAGGCAGACTCTAGGACTACAGAAACTGGACACTGGGCAAAACGTGCAGGACTAAGGCACTCAGGAACAGGAAGGATACCCAAGTGCTGGAATCTGGGTATTGACCAACGCCATTTACAGGAATGGTAGAGTAGATTGAGCAGTAGTCCTCAAAAAGAAAGATCGAAGTCCTAACCCCAAGTACCTGTGAATTTGAAATAAAGCTTTGGAAATAGAGTTTTGCAGGCAGCATGAAAGATCTCTGGATGAAATCATCCTGGATTTAGGGTGGGCCTTACATCCAGTGAGTGGTATCCTTATATAAGAGAAAAATGAGGAAAATTTGACATACACAGGACTCAGAAGGTGTAGGCCACATGAAAACGAAGACGTATATTAAAGTTATGTAGCTACAAACCAAGAAAAGCCAAGGATTGTCAGCAGTCACCAGAAGCTAAGAGAAAGGCATGGAATGGATTCTCCAGAAGGAACCAGCCCTGTCAATACCTTAATTAATATTGGATTCCTGGCCTTCACAACTGTGAGAAAATAAATTTCTGTTGTTTAAAGCTACTCAGTTTGTGGTAATATGTTATACAGTCCTAGGGAGCTAATATAGATGGTAATTTATTTTACCTAGTGGATCAGCTCTATTAATTGATAGAGACTGACCAGAGTGCTCTGTTGAGAGTTCTGAGGCTATTTAGGCTCCACAGGAAAATGGGCAGTGATTGATTGGCAATGCCTGCTATAAATGCAGAATGGGGATGGCAGCACATAAGTCGTGTAATTGACTAATTTACATGGTCCTCAGTACTAAAAATAAAAAGATCAAGAACATATGATTCTTGCCCTCAATAACCTTACAGTTTAGCACCAGATATCTGTTATGTCAAGACTAAGAGTTCAGTTTACTTGATCTTCTATCTGAATAAGGTCAAGATCAATCACAATAGCTTTTACTTCAGAACAGAGTTGTCAGAAAAAAAATATTCACAAAAATAACAGATAAGATGAGAAGATTCAATGGTTGTCAGGGACACCTATGACTTAATGTGTGGATATACATAAGTATAGTATATTAAAAAATAAAAACCCTTAAAGGTGAAGGTCACCAACAAATATTTGAATACCTTTTATATGAACTAAGCCTATACCATCATCCAGGGCAACAGGACCTGGAAAGTAACTCTCCACTGGATGATAGATGACTCTCCGGATGACTCTATTAAGACCCCTATGTGTAGTATTGAGTGTGGCATCCTCTTCTTTAACCATATTAGTCTCATCCTGTTTATCTTTTACCTTTCAAGGCAGCACTGTCCCTTCTTTTACACTTCCCTGGCCTCAGCACATGCAGTCTCCTTTTTTACTTTATCTTCAGAGAAATTTATTTTCAGAGAATCAAATCTTTTCCAGCCATATCCCAGGAGGCAAAATAGACAAATGCAGATGAACGACATTATGTTCTCCATATATATTCTCACACCTGTAAAGCCTTTCCTCTTTCTGATACCTCAGCCTAAAAGCTACTTTTTTTCACCACCATTTACCATACGGTAAAATTATTCTTCAAATCCAAGACAAAAAAAAAGCAGCTCTTCTGGGATATCCTGTTCATTTTCTCCAATAAGAATTAATTATTCACTTCTCTGTGTCATCATGCAAAGGTTCTGCTTCAGAAATAGCAAGATCTTGTAAGTCCTTGTCTTTTCATCTGTGTCTTCGACTGAACAGTTAGATGCCTGGGAAATGTGTCTTGTCAACTGTCACCACATTCTAGCAATGTGCCCGGCAAACAGAATGCTCGACAATGCTAAAAATTCAACAGTCAGTAAATGTCAAACAAATGTGTGAATACATTCATCAAGTATAGCTATAATGATTTACTAATACCCTCTGAAGGGAGTTTGAGAGCCATTTGTTACAAGATTTTCTTGGTTAAATACCACAGCACTATACTCCTTCTCCTGTTAGCTGCTCTTATCTGCCAGTCTGCCAGTCATTTCTACTCATTCATGCATGTCATCTTTTTCTACTCTGGGCTTTTCCACCCTGGTTGCTATCAGCCCCCACATGGTGACTGCACAGATGGCCTCTGATTGAATCTCTTGACCTACTCATTCCCAATAGTCTTCTCTTCTCCTTCATCTCACATTTCAGAATTTCTATTAGCTATAAATGTCCTACTCCTAGAATCACTAAGGCAAATACTTTTAGCCACCACCTCCTCCCCTTCCACCTTGTTTCTTCAATTACTCTTGCTCTGACAGTTGCTAAACTCTAGTTTCTCCCAGGTCATTAGCTCACTCCTTTCTTTATTTCCTAATTCAACTTAGACTCCATGTTCCATGATTTTAATAACATTTTGCCTGTACCCTAAGATCTGTAGCCTACCTGTTGCTTTTTGTTTACACCATCCAGATAAAACTTAAACCTAGGAAAAACCAACTGGGTGCCATCTCTGTGCCTCTCTTCAAGCAAGGAAAGCTAACAGGGCATCTCAGACCCACTATACATTCTTGACTCTCAACCTCAAGTGAGATCACAACTCTGCCAAGTAAATCTACCACATTACATCTTATCACTTCATAGTCATTTTTTCCAAATTTTATCTATTATTCTCAAGCTTCTGTCCCTGATATTCACCCATATTCTCTCTTATCAAATGATCTTGTATCCTACTTCACAGAAAGCAGTTGCTATCAGACAATAAATTCCCACAACCAAACACACAGACCTTCCTGTAAGGGCACCCATGCATCCTCCTTTACTCCTACAAAAGTACAAATATTTCTTCATCTGATCTTTGGATCCCACTGTCACCTACTATTTTCAGAATCTTTTACTATTATTTACCCTTTTACTTTCACTATTCACAACCGTTCTCCAATTAATCTGTCTCTGCTTTTAAGTATTTGCCCATCATCAGCACCAGAGCCCAGTTTCAGAACTGCCATATTCCTCCTCTCATTTATAGTTGACTTTTCAGGTAAGAGTTGTTTTTACTCATTGTTGTCATTTCTTCACTTCCTATATACTCCACAACTCATTCTGATCTGGATCTGATGTCATCATTTTATTGAAATAGCTCTTGAAAATATCTCCACTGAAGTCCATGTAGCCATGTTTAGTGGACACTTTCCAGGCTTCATCTTAATTGGCCTCTCAATAGCATTTGACCCTGTTGACTCTTTCTCTCTCTCTCTCTTTTTTTTTTATTTTTTGGCTTTATGTAAATATAATAGACAATTAGTCGCTGATATTTAAATTGTACAATTCAATGAGTTTTTTTTCTGCTTATAGTTGGCATACAATAATACACCAGATTCAGTTGTATAGCATTGTGATCAGATCTATATAACTTTCAAATTGATCACCCCACTAACTCTAGTACCTCCTACCCCTTACATATTTTATGACATTGTTAACCATCTTCCCCATGCTACATTCTACATCTCCATGACTATTCCGCAACTATTCATTTGTACCTCTTAATCCCTTTCCCTTTTTTTAGTCCCCCTCAACTCTTCTCCATCTAGTAGCCCTCAAAATATCCTCTGTACCTATGAGTTTATTTCCACTTTTGTTGTTGTTGTTGCTTCTTCTATTCTTTAGATTCCACATGTATGTGAAATCATGCAATATTTGTCTTTATCCAACCCATTTCGTTCAGTGCAACACCCTCTAGGTCCATTAAGGCAATATCTTTTTCCATCCCCTTCCTTTCAGTCTGGGTGTGTCTTTTAATCTGAAGTGAGTCTCTCCTAGGCAGCATATGTAAGGGTCTTGTTTTCTTACCTATTCAGTCACTCTATCTTTTGGTTAGCACAATTAATTCATTTCCATTTCATGTACTTGTTGATAGGAATGTAATTATTACCTTTCTTTATTCCTATTTTTGATACATTTGTTCTTCTTAAAGAAGTTCCTCCAACATTTCCTGTAATACTGGCTTGATGTTGACAAATTTCCTTAGCTGATTTTTGACTGGGAAGCTCTTTATCTGTCCTTCAAACCCTAAATGATAGCTTTGCGAGTAAAATATTCTTGGTTGTAGATCCTGCGTTTTCATCATGTCAAGCTCTTCTATTGTGTCAAGCCCTTCTGTTCTGCATGGTTTCTTTTGAGAAATCGACTGTCAGTTTTATGTGTGCTCCCTTGTAGGTAACTATCTGCTTTTCTCTAGCTGTTTTTAAGATTCTCTCTTTGTAGTTAACCTTTGGCATTTTAATTATGATGTACCTTGTAGGCCTCTTGGTTTCCTGATTTTGGGGTCTGAGCTTGCTGGGTTTTCATGTCTATTTCTTTCATGAGGTGAGGAAGTTTTCTATCATTATTTCTTCAAATAGCTCTTCAACATTTTGTTTTCATTTAGGTAGCCCTATGACACAGATATTTTTACATTTAATAGTATTCCATAGGCTCCTTAAATTATTATTATAGTCTTGGCTTCTTTTTTTCTTACCATTTTGATTGAGTGCTTGGCTTCCCCATCCTCTATATTAGTGGTTCTATTCTCTTCTTTATCCACTCTGTTTATTCCATCTAATATCCTCTTCATCTCAGAGGTGTTCTTTATTTCTGACTGGTTCCCTTTTATAATTTCCATTTCCATTTTCATGTTTTTTTTAATCTCTTTGTTAAAGGTCTCCCTGAATTCATCTACACTTACCCTATGTTCATTGAGCATCTTTGCAACCAGTGTTTTGAACTCTATGTCTGTTAGATTGCTTGACTCCATTATTCCTGGATCTCTGTTCTGTTCTCTAATATGGTCTCTGCCTCTTGGTCTTCCCATCTTGGATGCTTTTCTTGGATGTCTGTTCCTATGTACTAACCAAAGTTCCAAAGCCTCTTGGTCTTATTAGAGTGGATTTGTGTAGTAGGTGTTCAGTGGCACAGTCTTGATAGGAGTTCAGCTGCAGGCCAGATTTAACCCCAGCTTGTGCCCCTTCAGGGTCACCTGTTTAGATTCATCAAGCAATTCACAGATGTTGTGCTCAAAGTTGCCTCAAAAGGCCATACCAGAAACCAAGGCCAGCTGCCACCAGTGTGAGTCTAGGCACTGCTCAGCAAGGAGCACCTGACTTGCTGAGGCCACACCTAGATATGGCTTGGGTGGAGTTGCAAGTTCAGGGAGGCAAAGTTTCAAGGAATCTTCTGAGTGGCGCAACCTCTGTTATAAAGTTTGATAACTTTTCTGCTATGGCGGCACTGAGTCCCTGTACTGGGAGGGGGTAGGTCTCAACAAACAATAATAGATACTGCCAGCACTTCTGTATGGAGCCAGTCTTGCCTCCAGCCCTCATTCCAAAACCCAGTGTCCCCTTGTAAGTCCCTGGTGCCCCATGATAGCCAATCCAGCACTGATGCTCAAAATGAGCAGGTCCATCATGGCAAAAGTCTGCTTACAGACAGGGCCCCTTTAAGGGGCATCTGCAGCTGCCACTGTGGTAGCCTCTGTCCCATTCAGCTGCTTGGATCTTGGTAGTCTAGCATCCTCGCCCCATCCTACCTCCTCCCGGTGCAGGGTGAGTTTTTATTTCTCTCCCTAGTTGTAGAGCTTATTCATTTAGATCCAGTGCAATTTTCCTTGTTGTTCACTCCTTGTTTCTGTCACAACTTTGATTTGGTCATAAGAGAGTTGAACAGAGTCTCTATCATCTATGCCATTTTTTTTTCTCTTTGACCCTTTCCCTTTTATGAAACTTTTCCACGGGCTTTCATGACCTAACACACTATTGTTTTAATTTCTTCCTCTCCAGCCATACTATCTCCGTCTCCTTTTTAGGTTTATCCTTCTACTCTAGCCCTTAAATGGTGAAATTCCTCAAAACTTAGTCCCAAACATTCCTTCTTTTCTCAATTAATACTGCCTTCTATGACCGCAGCTCCAGTTGCCACCAAAACAAAGATGACTCTACATTTATGAAACCAGCCCGGACTCTCTTCTGAGTTCCAGGTCTTTGTGTAAAAGTTTCTAATTAACACCTTCTCTTAGATGTTCCCAAAGTATCTCACACCCAAAAGACCTAAAACTTAATTTTTGATATTTCCCTTCAGCACCTCCATTCTGATCTCTTCCAAGAATTGTATCTCAGTCATTAGTACCACTAACCACACTGTTGCTCAAGCTAGAAATATCAGTCATCCTGATACCCACCACTTCCTCACTAAGCATATTAAATTTATCACCAAGCTTATTGGTTTTAATCTTATAGTTATTGAACTATCTACTTTTTTCTATCTCTACAAACATACTAATTCATCTCCATACCACAGTCAGTCATTTTTTTTCCTAAATGCAAATCCCATGTCCATCTACCCTTCTCTACCCACTGGATCTAAACCTACAGTGAGGCATCTATGTATCTCTTCTGGGCTAGTACAGCACCCTACACTTACTTCCAGCATAAAACACATCCCATAACACCTGTAATTTTTTATTCCATCACACACAACTACTTGTTAGCTCTTTGAGGTAAGAGCCATGTCTTATTCATCTTTGCAGCCCTTAGTGGTAGTCAGCAAAGGTTTGTGAACATGAACTACACTAAAGTGAATTGAATTGAAGCCTTCATTTTTTACTGCAGAGAATTCAGAGAGTCTGGTGTCTTTCTAAATATCAACTTGCCCCCACTTGCTATCTAGTCAATAAATGAGATGAAAGTTGATGACATATTGTCAAGCTGCTCAATACTTCCTAAATAGTGGCTAAATTTCAGCAATGACTTTGAGTAATAAAACGGGACAGAATTAATACCCAGTAGGGATGATCTGAAGAAGAGTATGGAGAATATGCATGAATGGCCAGAGAGGCTTGGGAGCTAGGAATAGTGACGATGCTGGACATCAGGAATGTAGGCAGAAGAACAAGGGTTGTTAATGTGCTGCTAGTAAATGTTTCCACTTGGATTCTCAGCTCAGCCTCCTCTCCTCTAATAACTTTTATGAGCTTCTCCTCCAAGTATGCACACTTCTCTTTGGCAACAGTAATAAACCACAGTGGCGAGCTAAACAGGCAGGGAAATGGGCTCCTCTCCCCTTTAAAAAAAACAAAAACAAAAAAAAAACAACAAAAAACAACAACAAAAACTTGTCTTGGAGACCAAGCAAGTGAATGGAAACCATGTAGAGACATGTTGTTTTCAATGAGGCACAAATCTTACAAAGTGACTTCCAATGACTTTACTTGAAGACCAAGAGGACACAAAGAAGTCCTTATAGATGTGGCCAATGTTTCTGCCACTGAAGCATTTCTATTAAATTGGCCTTGTGATTCTATCTAATGATTAACACCTAAGACAATGAACTCCAGAGAAACCAAAAGCCCACAGATGCACTCTCACTCCACCCTTTGGCGATACATCTTCACTTGGCTCCCACAGCACACCTCTCTCTGCACATTCACACTAATTTCTAAGGGCCTTACAAATATTTGCCCCTTTCCTCCCATTAATTTATGAGCTTCTCAGGGAGTGATACTGTCTTATTCAACTGTTCAATTACCCAGTGCCCAAAAAAATGCCTGGCACCTAGTAGGGAGTTTGGCATAATAAAAAGGACAAACTTTGATAAGATCCTGGTCTTGAACTTTTGCATCCACATGATCATAGACAAGGCATCTAACTTCTATGGACCCAACTTCTTCATTTATAAAATTGTGTACCTACATTCAGAGTAAATAAAAATCAAACTTAGTTTAGAGTACATAAAGTTCCTAGCACAAGGCCTGACACATACTAGGAGCTAGTATTAATTGAACAGCCCATTCCCAAGGGCTAACTCCCTTCCCAACTCACTTGACATATTGAAAGGAAACAAGACTTCTTTAGTTCAGAGATCAATGAAGTATTCGATATTTATGAAGGGAGAGAATTAGCACTCATTGAGTATCTATTGTGTGCCAGAAACTCTTCCAGAATCATTTCTCACCACAGCCCTGTGAGATGGACATTATCTTCCATCTTCCAGAGCAGTAAATTGAGGCTTAGAGAGGTCATTGTGCCTTGACAAAAATCAGTTAGTGAATGTCAGAGCTGATATACGATCCTTGATCTTTGTGACTCTAAAGGGTCAGTTCTTATTTTTACATCACAAAAACAAATGTGTTCAAGAATAAAGAAGTCACCAATACAGAAGGTCAATGCCAAAAGAAGAGTAGCTGGGACAGCTCAGCTGGCACTCGCCCACAGAGGAAATGCACAAGGAGCCCCCAGATAAGACAAGGAGCGTAATCATGCAGGCGCTGCTCCACTTCTCCTCGACTTTGATCAATAAAGAAGCAGGAATAAATTATATATTTTCACCCACTGGATTTTCAATTTAAATGCACATATGAACATTTAAGTCTCAACCTAAAACATTTCGAGTCTCCTCACAACCAAAGCCCTTTCAGTGATATTCCATTCACTGATCTCATCCCCTGACACTCCCTACCTCTCAATTTTCAGTTTATTTATTTTTTTTACAAGAGGACAAATCCAGTTTATTTACTTTCAATAAGTTTAAATCTGTAAGGGATACAGCATTACAGGGATTCTGTGTTCAATGGCCTTAGCAGGAAGGGTGCTTCGGAATTTGGCAGGAACCATGCCACTGTTTCCATGAGCACAAGTTACCTTTCCCCAGATGACCCTGATTTTGGTCGGTTTGCCACCAGGAGTAACTGTGTTGTTCTTTGACTTGTACACGTAAGCATCTCATGCCTAGATAAAATTCAGTCTCATCTAGAGCATAAACACCTTCAATTTTAAGAAGAGCCATATGTTCCCTCTGGTTCTGGAGCCCTGCTTATAGCCAGCAAAAATGGCCTTGTACCATAGCCTTCCAGACATATTTTTCATCTTAGAAGTCCTGTTCTCGGCAGGACTCCACAGCTCCAACATGGCAGGAGAAAAAAAAAAAAAGGCTCTTAATTTACACTTTAAACAGACCAAACTTGCAGTTCTCTAGATACACCGTGCTACCTCTTGCCGTTTTTTCTGCTCTCACTCCTTTCACCTAGATAATTTTATCTATCCTGAATTGAGATTTTTTTTCGTTATCTTTTCCACCAGGAAGTCTTCCCTGACCTGCCAACTATATTAAGTTCCTATTTTAACCTCTGAATTTCTCTCTATATACCTATTATTGCCATGTTGTTTTATAAATAGGTAGACATTTATCACCTACATCTGAGTGTAAGCTCTTTCAAGATGGAGACTATATCTTAATTTGCCTTTTTATCCTCATCATCTGCCATCATTGCTCACATATAAAAATAAACTCAAAAATACTTTTTATTTCAGGATCGCCATGTATTCCCATAAAGAGCTAAGCACCTAGGAAATGCACAAGAAATAAAAAAGCAACATTCCAAGAGGAATAGTGTAAACTCAAAGCAAAAGGAGAATAATTTTATGGTAATTGAATGAGTGGAATAACCATCATACAGAAATGCCATGTGAATTCAAAGTGCTTGATGACTGAAAGGTATCAAAGAAGCCTGCAAGGAAGCACTGAGCATTTCTCTGCAAATGTGTGTTCACATGTTTTATTGACCACAATACCCCTTGTGTAATGGATCCCATTCTTACCTACTAGTCTGGTCTGTCTGCTATGAGTTACCTTTCAGGGAAATCCTAGGCTGAGAAGAAAAGAAGTCATTATTGATTGATCAGTTATCATAGACACATAACTGATGGAAGACAATGGTCATTACAGCATGAGGAGTGATAGAAAGGAAGGAAGGAAGGAAAGAAGGAAGGAAGGAAAAAAATTAGTGTTTCTTAGCTACATCTTTTTAAGAAGAAGTGAGCTCACAGGACTTATGAATTAAACTTTCCATCTGTACAATGTGTATAATAATAACCAGTAAATGATGCTGTTATGAATATTAAATGTGATCATAAATACAACATGCCTACTACAGTGTCTTGTACACTAAATAAGCAGTAGCTATGCCTAACTGGTCAGTTGTTTTTCCATCAGTTTCCTTTACTCTGAAAGCTGAGATCTCCTAGAACATAACTTTTGAATGTGAATGTGAGAAGACATATAGAAATTGTTTTTCCAGTGGAGTCTCTACAACTGTATTCATTTTTTTGAAGTCCCTCTTTTATTTAATCCTTTATATTATTTCAGTGTATCCATTATGGCATATACTCTGAAGAAAAAACTTTGAATTCAGAAATAAATTGTATTCACAGATCATGCCTTAAAATGTGCATCGTTAGGGTTTAACTGGCAAACTAGATAGAGAAGATAGATCCCACTGGAAGAGCCAAATAGAATTTTGAAGAGAATTTGACTTGCTCCTTTTTCCTTTTCTTCCTGGAAAAAGGAAAGCAGGAATTAAATGATTCCACATGTGATTTTTGTGTGTTGTAAAAACTCAAGGGAGCCTCACATTCCCAAATAGTCTTCTCTATGACCTCTCTTATCCATTATCAACAGTATCTCAAGGAAAAAGCCTAGAGTGAAAACAAATCCTTATATTTTCATCAGTAATGTTAATATTTGTCTGCAGCCCCCTCTCTACTTAGACCTGAAAAACAACAATCTATTTCCTTCAGACTCGAATCTTTTATATATAAATCACCTGTTCCTCACTTTGCTATGAAATGCAGTACTGCCAAGGTATTCTAGATGATCAATAAATTCTGTTAAAAGGGCTCAAAAAATAGAAATTAAATGTGTTTATCCTTTTTTCACCTGACAAAGAAGTATCCCTAAAAACTCAAAATTTCTCTCTTTATAAAAAAGAAATATTAAACTACGCTTATTGGTGTGTTAAAGTACATGGGAATCATTGTCAAATAAATAATGCCAAAAACTTAGTCTTTCTCTATCTATGAAAGTTGTAACTTGTATCATCTTTGAAATGTTAACACCTAAGAAATAACCAAATCATTGTTCATGGAGACTAAAAAAAAAGCAAACTTTTTAAAATATAAATTTCTCTATAATTTTTTTCGCCAAAATTGATATTTAAAAGAGCTATGGTTATTTACAAAACTATTAGAAAATAATTAGGATAAAACATAAAAATGGGATGTTGTTTTGCTGGAGAGAGGTATGAAGCATAGAGACAGGCTTTCGTTGAGGGAAAGGGAGTAAACCTTATTAAACAACAAAATTGTGTTTTGGGATAAGGGAAGATATAAATAATATGTATATTTTTAGTAAAGAAAGAAAATGGAAAGTAATTTTGTCCTAAATTAGAATAATTATTTCAAAATAAGAAAAAAAAAGATAGAACAAAAACTGAAATTATATGTAGGTTGCAGGTCTGTGAAAATTGCAGAAAGTTCATGGAGGAGAGATCTTGAGAAAAGAATTTTATATGTGGTCAAGTTAACTAATATTGAATGGATACCTAAGTCAATTACATTGTGTGTGTGTGTGTGTGTGTGTGTGTGTGTGTGTGTGAAAGCGCTCTCTCTCTCTACCATGGCCATTTCTATGTCCGTTATCATTTATAAACAATCATTGTTTTACTCTGATGTTTTTACAAAAATTTTTCCACAAAGATGATTCATCTTAAGATAAATTCATGGAGAAGATTCTAACACTCCGAAATACAGATTTCTAATTAAAGCTCAAAAACTTAACAATAAATTAGGCAAAGATTTATAGAACTCTAAGGAATAATTGAATTTATAAAACTAAGAAAAAGATTATGATCAACAAGAATTAATAACATGGGACTCAATGAAATGATATGAATGATTATAATTTTTATGGCTTTTATATGAAATATTACTGGTATTTAATCTTAGTTTTCCAGATATAAGAAAAATTTTTCTCCTAAGCTATGACTTACAGCAATTTGGTAAATTACACTTTTGGAAACAAAATTTAAACATTTATATTTTCCTTTCTACTTGATCTTTCCAAATTTTCAAGTACTCTTAACTTATCCATGTGTGACCAAATTTAAAGATTTTGACTCATGGATTTATGTTTCCTAAATTAAAAAAAGTTCTTACACCTAACGGAACTGCTTAACCAACAGAGGATTTAAAATTAAAATACTAGAAAATGAAGCAAATGGCATCTGTTTTAAATGACTAACAAGATTCTGAATCAGGTCTGTATAATCTATATCTTCCATAGTTTTTCTTCTTTTTCCCCCCTTCTTTACTTTATTTCCTTCTTATCTAAACAGACAGACAGACAGATAGATAGATAGATAGATAGATAGATAGATAGATAGATAGATAATAGTAAGTCAAAAATTCTGTAATAATTCTTTTTCTCCTTAATTTCTGTCTGGGAGGATAACTCCACATTAAATACCATCATTAAACTGCTTCATAGGTCAAAACAGGCAACTGGTTGCATATATAGTCAAGAATGTTTAATGGCTTGTGATGTCAGCCCCTAATCAAGACACCAGATTTGAAAAAATACTTTTTCCTTGAGCAAGTATTGGCAATGGTGACCACTGCAATAACCAATAAAGAAAGTCTTTAAAATCCCTTGTATAAGTATATTAGAAAATAAAATTTCTCTTAATCACATCATAACTGAGCAACTTGGGGTCTGCTCTATTTTTAATAGCTCCTGTTGTACTTTAATAAAATGCCTCCGGTAAAATAGAAATAAAACTAGATTAAATCTGGCACAAACCGAATGATTAAATACAGTGCCCACTAACACCTCATAGTCCTTTAACATCTTTAGCTGACTGCCCTTGGTATTACCTCTAGTCCAGATTTATTCTTCACATAGGACTTAACATTTTATTTATTATAAAAATTTTTGTCTGTTTTAAAACTTTGTTTTGCATAGGTCGATGTTAAAAAGATACTGCTCTGATAAAAGGTTGCTCAATGTTTTGAAACGGTCACTAAGGCCTGTAAGACCTCGTATGAGAAACCTCAAGAAATTACAAATGTTTATCCTTAAAGAAACATGATAGCAAAGCTTTCTCTTCTAGCACTCTTGTTACTCAAATGTTGCCTAAGAGCCTTAAGAAAAAAGAAAACTACTTTTCCTCCAACGTGAAACATAACTTACCAGCACTGAGCCTTCCTGGAAACATGAGACCAGCAGCAGGATGACATACCTGAAATAAGCCACCTGATAATGCAGTACCAATGGTGCTTTTAATAACTGCTTTCTAAAGGTTGATCAACAATGCTTTGAAGGAAAGATCTTCATCAAAAGGGGGAAAATATAAACAATAATATAAATAGAGCCATTTTAAGATGGAGCCAGAGGAGACATGCTAGAGGAACATTGCACATCTTTTTCCTCCAATCTTTGGAATGTTAAAACAGGGCAAAATAGCCTTTGGACTGGGACTAAAGCAACTATGCACCTCAAAAAAACAAAACAAAACAAAAACAAAACAAAAACAAAAACCTTTTGCAAATATAATGAGAAAGAATTAGTATGGCTACCGGATGGACTGATGACCACTGGACTGAAAATTAAAAACTCTAGAATTAGTGTCACTAGGTTAGCTTAGCTGCACAAATAGAAATGTCTTCCTTCTCCTGATGTTATTTTCCCCTTCCTCTTCTCATAAATATGCATCGTCTTTGCCTCCTAATGGGAACAGTACTTGGACTTCTGCCTGAATTATTGTGTCTTCAATAGCTTTTCTTATCAATCTCAAATGAAGGCTTGTTGCCTCTCACTTTGAAAGGTATTTTTATTTTTAAGTTAACACTACAAATCTGTAGTTAGAAAAGCAGACAGACCAGTCTCCTGGAGCCCAGACCTCTCCAAGGGGTTGATGCTCTGCCTCTCCTCTTGGGCAGTGGAGGTAATGTGTGGTGTGTGGTGGTTTTTGTGGGGGTTTTGCTTTTTTTCTTGTTTTTTGTTTGTTTTGTTTTATGTTTGTTTTATGTTTGTTTTTTGATTGTTTCTTGCAGGTGTGGGCGGGAGGGCATAGTCCTGGGACCACACTGGCATTTTCTTCTTTAACCCTTTTCATTCACAAGCAGTCTATAGGACAAGTATCCATATTGGAAGAATAAAAATTTTGTGCACTTTGATTTGGGCCATGCTGTGCATTTTGCCAACACAAGTTAAAAAAGGCAAAGAGGAGAAAGAAAGGACAAAATAGACATGAGGGGTTTTACATAAGAAAAAGTGCTGATAAACATAACTCACACACAGCTCCTTGAATGCCCCCATCTGGTTTGCAGAGATAATGGAGGCACTTTACCTTTCTTAATGGGGAAAGTGGTTTTACCATGTGACAAGTTAGCCCCAACTAAGAAGGAGTTCTAGGCCAGTTATTTCCATTTTATAAAGACAAATAAAGAAAGAAAAAACATGTCACACCGGATCCCTTATGCATGTGTGGCCACATTCTCTTCCCCATTGCTAACTCATTTCCTCAACAAACTTATCCAAACCTGTGGCTTTAAGCACCATCCACGTATGGGTGGTTCTCAAGTGCATATTTCCAGCCCCACCATACCCCATCTGTTCCAAGCTGTGTTTCCTTCTCATTGCAGTCAACCAGTTTCTCAGGCTAACTCTTAGAGGCACCCTTGATGCCTCTTTCTGTCTCAACCCACATCTAATCTATCAGCAGATCCTGTAGTCTCAGAATATATTCAGGATCTAACCATTTTTAGCTCCTATGCCACTATCCTGACCCATCTCCCACCTGGATGCACAGGTTTTCTGACACATCTCCTCACTTCCATTCTTGTCCACTATGATGCACTATCCATATAGCAGTAAGACTGATTCTTTTAAAACCTAAATTGGACCATGTTACTCCTCTACCCAAAGGCTATTTATGCTCCAGCTGCCACAGAATATTATCTAAACTCTTGCCAAGGCCTGCAGGCCCCTAGCAGGTCCCATGAGGCTCCAATCACAGCAACCTCCTTTCTGGCTGCCTAGGAATGTCATCTCATTTCTGTCTCAGAGCCTTTGCTCAGAGTCCTACTTTACTAGTCCTACTGTAGACCTATCTCCCTCATTTCACTCAGTTCTCAGCCCAAAGGTCACCTCCTCAGAGAGCCTTCCTGGACTGCCTCATTCAAAATCATAACTTCTCCAGACCCCAATCCCTTACTCTGCTTTATTTTTTATAACACTGCAGCTACTTGACTTTATGTTACATTTTATTTGCTCACCTATTTATCATCTGTCTGATCTCACCTGAATATAAACTATATAGAAAGATAAGGATTAATCTTATCCATTGTCCTATGCCAGTGCCTAGAAGAAAATTTGGCATGTAGGCAATCAATAACCATTTGTAAAACAATTGAATAAATTTATCAAATTTGAATCACAGGCAACTCCTTTGAAGTTTTTAGTTCTAGGAAACAGTAAGTCAAATGCTATAATTTTCATTTAAACACATCAGTTATTCAGAAAAGCAAAGCCAATATAGCCTTGATTTTCTGTAAAATTATTGAATATTGGTTCATTTAACAAATTTTCCTTAAATGACTATTACGTCCCAAGTACTGTCACATTCATCCTGGAAAGTTCTTTGATGAGCATGGAGGGAAAGCAATACAGCGAGAAATTAGGCCCAAAGAGGCCTAATTTCCAGCAGACAGATGGAGTTCCAGTGATTCCTCTTAACATCAAAGAGCACATAGAGATCTTGTCATCTTTATTGCCTGGTGACATGAATGACATGTCTGAAGGTCAAGCCATGTACCAGTGTGAAGGAGGTAACTTGGGGCTGCAAATTCTGAAATAGTTTTCTCTTATGGATAGCTACTCTTGAAATACCAACTGGAGTCATATCATAACCTGAATCCACTTGAACAGTTTAAAGGTCCCTATGGAATTTATTGCCTTAGGACCTAAATTCTTCCACTGGTATGGCCTGTGTCCATAAAATCCACATGCAGTGGTCAAAAGAAAGATCAATTTACCTACTTGGTATGTTATATATTATATAGCATACATTGGATTCATTTTCAAAGGGAGTTTCAGGTCGAGGCCATCAGTGTGCCATTACTCACCTTTCTTTACCTTTAGTACTAAACAAAACATAATAAAGTTTAACAAAGACTTTAAATTCTGAACAAAATATTGGCCTTATTAATGTTGCCACTTGTCCAATAATTTCCAGAGTTCAAAGCTCTCCAGAAAAGCTGGAATGGAGAGCCAGCAGAGACTTTAAGATAAAGCATGAACCTCCTACAGCTTCTTCAAAACTTGAGCTACCCCAAGTGTGGCATGGATGGGACATTCACCAATGTCCACTGCAAGACTGCCTCACATCTCATCTAGTCCCAGGTTCTCAATAACATCCATGTACATGCTGAACTCCCAAATATTCCTCTAGTCTAAACCATACCATGAGCTCCAAATTCAGGTATCTGAATCCATACCCAGCATCTCCCCTTGGACATCTAAACAGCAGGTCCCAAATAGATGGACAATTTTCTGTTTCTCTCCAGGCCTTCCACCTCAGGCTTCCCCACCTCAGCAAATGGCCCATTTATTTACTCAGTTGCTGAGGTCAAGAATCTCTGTCACTATTATCTCTTCTTTCCCTCACCTCTCACAGCCAATGTGATTGAATCTTCTTGTCTCCACTTCTTGCAAAGTGTGTCTAAAACCCAGCCACCTCTCACCATCTCAACACTATCCTCTCAGTCCCAGCTGCCACCATTTCTTCCAGACTCTGTAGTGGCATCTTAGCTGCTCTCTCTGTCCCAACTCTTATCCCTATAATTAAATCTTCTCACAGTGTTTAGATTTAAACAGAAGTTGGAACATTCTTCATCTCCTCACAAAACCTCTAATGGTTTCCCAACAGAATCAGGATCAAATTCAAACTTCCTACTATAAATGACAAGGTCTATGGTATCTAGTCCTCCAAAATTGTCTGGATTCATCACTCATAATCTCTTCCCTGACACTCTAGACTTCTGGCTGTTTCTTGAACCTACCAAGCTCATTTCTTCTTCAGAGTTTTCATTCTTATTATTCCTCTGCCTAGAAAATACTCTCCCTTCAATCAAATGTCTCCTTATCTGAGAGACTTCTCCACTATCCTAACTAAAATAGCAAACAAAGATAACTCTAAGGTGGTCACTCTAGGCCTCTAGCCTGCCTCACCTTCCCCAACCACTTCATAACATAACTGCCTGACATAGCAATGTATATTTGGGGGGTAGGGGTATTTGTTCTTCATCATGACAGGTTGTTACCCTTTCTGTTCACTGCTGCATCTCCAGCATTTAGGAAAATGCCTGATACATAGTAAATGCTCAGTAAATGTGAGTGAATTAATGAATAAATGAATGAGGCAGGTAGTAAGAAAGAAGCTGTCTTGCTTGCAGAAACCTCATTTCCCAAATCTATAGTCCCCTATGGAATGGTTAAAAACCCTGGTTCACCACACTGGCAACTTAGACTATTGTCATGGGATAAAATCTTAGCTATGACACCAAGAAATAATGCCAGGGATTAATCTTCAAGTAAGACACTCTAGCATTGGAGATGAGGGAACATGACACATTATTACTTCTGCTATAAATATCCTCACTTTGATCTCAGACTTCAACTTGCTCACTTTTTTGCCATCAGCCACTCTGGTCTTAAAAAGATTAAGCAGGATGGCCATATATTTCCTTTTGAGAGTTTTAAATAGGAAAAGTTCCCAGTGCTCTCTAGCCCCAGCTGAAAAACTTTATCCTTAAAGACATCGGTTTCTAATAAGAGTCTTCTTCCAACTCCAGAAAACTATTGTCCAAAAAACCTGCCATGGAATTATTGCATTAGATAAATTCAGCTTCTCCCATTTCATAGCTGAGGAAATCGAGGCACAAAGGAATTATTGGCTTGACATTTCACTGAGTCAGGGATAGTCAATGCAATAGTAACCTTGCTTTATGCCTTCCACCCAAAACTCACCCAACAACCAACTGCTTACCCTGTCTTGAGCTTGCCCTGGGAAAGCTCCCAGATTCTAAATGTGCGATAACATACAAATTCATCATCTTGAATTGAATATTTCCATAACACCTAGAACTGAAAATCGTGTCATGAAAATGTGACAACTCCAGTTCATGTTTTTACAAAGCAGGCAATCCCTTACACCAGTAGTACCCAACATTTTTGGCACCAGGAACCAGTGCTCCTATGAAAATCTAATGCCTGATGATCTGAGGTGGAGCTGAGACAGTGATGCTAGCATTAGGGAGCAGCTGCAAATACAGATAAACCTTCACTCACTTGCTTGCCACTCACCTCCTGCTGTGCGGCCCAGTTCCTAACAGGCCACAGACCTGCACTGGTCCGTGACCTGGAGTTTAGGGACCCCTGCCTTACATAAAACTTACTATTAGAACTATCTCTTACATAGAATCTAGCTTTGCCTCCCTGGAACTTTTATCTTTTGTTCCCAAGTGTGCCATCCTGAAGGCAGATATCACAATGGTTAAAAATATGTGCTTTCTTAGTAGATAAACCTGATTCAAATCCTGGCTCCCCCTATTACTAGCTGGGTGATCTCATGTAATTTTTAAAATTTCTCCACAAGATACAGAAAAGTCTGAATAATATGGCTCATTTATTTAGATTAAAAATATTAAAATTGATACACCCTGTTTCATTTTTGACTCCAACCTTTCTTAACTCTCACAACCAGTCAGCCAGGTAGCAGCCACAAGGTTTGTGTGAAGAATGTCCATAGACACTTTAAGATAAGACCAAGAAAGGGACAGCACTAAATCATTCTTAGGTTCTATGAAATATAATAAATTTGCTGGTAAGAGTGTATACATTCATTCTGGAAAGAATCAAAGATCCATTTAGAAGTAGCTACCTCTAGAGAGAATAACAGAAAGTGGAAAATGAAGTTTTCACTTTCTATTTCCTTCCACTCTACACAGTTTGACTTTTTCAACCTGCGAAATGTACTCAATAATAAATGAGCCACTTAGGGGTTCTTTTCTCCTTTGTACATCTGTGAGTTTAAAATGGCTTAATAAATCTTATTTTTTAATACAAGAATAAGTGAAGTAAATAATTAAGTGTATCCTGTCAATTCTTGATCTTTCTCACTCTCAGCTTCCTTGCATTTCAGAAACTGGGAAAAGTTTCTAAAGATCTAAAGAAAAACAGAAAAACATGATAGTTAGTGCAGAGAGCACTGAGCCAGAGATGGAAGACAGGATGGGCAACACCCCAAATTAGCAAACTGCAGGGAGATCATCAAATTAATGTTGGCTGCCAAATATTATACTACTACTACCTTTTGGAAAACCATTTGTCAAAATATAACAAGTAAATATTCATGCCTTTGACTCTTAGACTTCATTACTGTGTTTTTTGGTGTGAAGAAAGTTTCTGTAACACTTTAAAAACTCCATGCATTAAAAAATATTCACATTAAAATTTTTTTTAATTTAGCCCAAAAAATTGGCAATATCTCCACTTTACATCAATAAGTTAGTAGTTAAGTAAAATACATCTAGTAAATGGAAATTAATCCATAACAACATTATTAAAAGTTTTATTAAAACTATGATAACCAAATTTTACAAAGCAAGATATAAAATTTTATAGATAGTACAATTGTGTCAAAGAAGCAACTTTTTTTATGCAGAAAATTTAATGTGAAAAACCAGCTAAATAAATCTAAACAGAGAAAATATGTGGTATAAGCAAGACAGACACTTTAAATCCAGTACTCATCCACTCATTCATTCACTCATTTATTCGACCACTGTGGATTATGCACTTTCTTTGTACTTCACACTGTGCTCTGAGGTGCAATGGTGAAGAAAACATGCATGATCCTTGCCCTCAAATGTTTATGACCTAGTAAAATACAGATAATCCATTTTTCTAAGGATGTTAGTAGAACAAAGGAATCAAGTAAAATTAAGAGAGAATAGAATAAAAATAAACTAATTCAAAAAACTAGAAAAATAGTGGCAAAATAAAACCTAAAGAAGAAGAATTATTAAATATTTAAAAAGCTAGAAATAATGCATTCAGATCCTAAATTGTAGAATCAATAATAAGAACTTATTTTGTGAAAACACCCATATAGACAAAACATTCTATAATGCTAATTAACAAAAAGAAAAAAATCCAAACATTAAGAATGGTGGACTCCTGGTTTCCAGCCCTGCATGTAAAGAGTTTTAAAGCTGCCGTTCCTGTCCTCCCAACACCAAAGAGCTGAACAAACTGAAAATCAGCAACGTTTTTTAGATCTATCAAAGAACTGAGAGCACTGAGCAAACTGCTACCCCAAGACACAATTACGAAAGCCAAAGCCCAGGAGCAGAAACCACCATAGGAACCGTAGAGGAATAGGAGAATAAACTGTAATTGACAAGATGCTAGAAAATTAAAAACTCCAGGGAGGCCTAGTCTTAGGAACTCTCCACACTTTTGTGAGCTTTCCCTTCAGGAATTGTCCCAGGTTCTCACTGAAGACTGCAAGAAAATCCTCTTACAACAACAGAGGGAGGAAAGAAACTATTTTGAAATGTGCCCAGAGCATTCTGTTCTCCTCAACAAAATATTATTAGAGGAAAATTTGAATGGATCAAGGAAAGGTGAGGAGAAATGCACTTTCTCCTATGCCTCTGTAAGAAATAACCTGATATCATTCTTCTGGAATGCAGTTTGGAGGACCATGTCAAGTATCTCTAAAACTTGCAAATACAGTGACCTATAAATTACTCTTATGCAAATTTATCCTAACAAAATAATAAACAAAAGTGCAAAATTATATTCTTCTACAGTCAAAGATATTTGTCAAAGTACTATGTATAATAGCAAAAACTGAGAACAACTTACATTTCAAATAATAATAATTTTGGTAAATAAATTGTGGTACATCTATACAATGGCCTGCAATCCTATCTTAAGAAATGAGGCTTTTGGTACTGATTGGGGCCAAAAGTTATTCATGATATATTAATAAGGGACAAAAAGCAAGTTTCCAAACAAGATGAATAGTGTGATCCTTTTTTAAATTTTTCCCGAAACAAAAGACTACATACCAAATTGCTAACATTGACTTATCTCTGGGTACTTGAGTTTTATAGGTGATTTTTCATTTTCTTCTTTATACTAAATATATTTTTCTTTTTTAGAGTTGTATACTTATTAATAAGTATAAAATATATAAATGAAAAAAACTAACCAATAAATACTAAAATGTTGTTATGTCTCAGGTGCTGGAAATATAAAGCTAATATTTTTTATTCTTACCCGTACTAACAACAGTTTTAGGAAAGTCTTCAGTGATGATCATTGGTAAATGAAAATAAATAACTTATAAACAATGAGGATTCCTAGGGTGTAATGCCAACTCTGCCACTAACAATGTGAACACTAGCAGTGTCTTCAGGTTTCCAGCTGGTGGAGGTTTGTTTTCCTGAGTTTGGAATGAAATATGAGCATGTAACTAACTGCCTGTGCTCTTATTTTCTCATCTCCTGAAATGATAGAGCTGTAGGAACCTTCTCAGAGGCCCAGTTCTACACCCACTCTGATGCTATCTCTTTCAAACAACAAGCTTGGTCATGCAAGGAATATCTACTGTTGTTGCAAACGCTGGTACAACAGTCCATTTAGAAACAGATTTTAAAGAAGGAGGGGAAAAAAGAAAAGAGTAATGTTCATTCATTTCATTACAAAAATTTAATAGGAACTACCATCCAAAGAAATGGAAATGTCAAGTAGGCTATTAAAGGCCTCCAACAAGGATGGTTGTGTCTAGGCAACAAATATTAATGGAGCAATTGCCAGAAAGGAATACAAAGGGACATGCTTGCTGGCAGCAGCTCAAATACTATTTCTGTTTTAAGAGATGACCATCCAGGAAGCTAGTGCATCCATAGCAGCTGTTGCACAGCTTTCAAGCGTTCAGCTGTGCCCAAAGCAAAGCTGGCTGGTCTTCTCCAACAGCGAATGAATACACTTTTGCTGTCATTCAAAGTCATTTGATGTTGGATTACTGAGTGCCATTCTGGGACAAACGCTGTGCTAGGGCAGGGATTCTGAGGAAAGAGGCATAGACTCTGTTCTCACAGATCTTTCCAATTCCTAAAGAGAAAGAAAATCAAAGAGCTTAACTTTAATAATATGGAGAAATGTATTGTACAGGTGTGACAGGAAGTCGTTTTGAAAATTCAGTATGGCTTTCTGGGCCTGACAGGTGAGTATTATTAGTCAGATGTATTAGGAAAGGTGATGTATTAGGAAAGCAAAGAGAGTGAAAGCAAAGGGCCCTGGAGAACTGTCAAGTGCTGTACAGGGAGTCCCGGCAAGACCTGGTGGGGAAAAAGGTAGGGGTGATCCCTGCAGGTGTGCAGGGGCCAGAAGGAACTTTCACGAAGCAGTTACAACTCAAGATTTCATTCCAAACTTAGAAACAGACCCTCCATCAGCTGGAAACCTGAAAAGACAAAGAGAATACATCCTGGGACCTGCCTTTGATTCCTCCCACACCAAGGCCACACCCAATACAACTCATCCCTAGGTGGCCTGCTATGAGCATAATGGTCTTTCTATAGCTGCATCTGAAATTGAACACTGCTGGGAAAAAAATGGGAGAAGGAGGGATGAGGACATCTCCCTGGCTGACACCTCCTGACTTGCCTTGACCTTCCAAATGCCTCCCAGTAGAGAAATGTAAAAAAGCATGATATTTGGTCTTCATGTTTTTAATTCTCCATACTTAGTTCTAATTCATAAGACTGTTTCAAGGTCTCTGCTTCCATTTAAATTAAATCTGTAAGAATAATTATATGTTAATTTTCCAGTGGAGGAAAAAAATCAAACAAACCATGTCTACCCTGTGTCTCAGTGCCATTTGCTTACCCTTTAAGTCCAGGACTAGGGTCTTTGCCTGCCTGGGTGCTGGGCAGGGCAGTGCTGACACGGGGACAGAGCTGACTCTCAGCGGTGGGACACATTAGCCGGAATGGGAATTTCTTTCTTGGGCATTGAGAAACCTATGAAGGAGACTTAAAACGAGGAAAGCGTTAAAGATAGAGCAGGCAATAGGAGGAGCAGGTGTCACCAAGTGTCACCTATTGGGGAAGAAGACTGCCCATGCTTGATACGATTCAACATTGTATCCTTTCTCTGAGTATCATTAGTATCACTGATTCCCACCAAGAAGCAGAGAGGCCTAGTCCCAGCCCACAAACCCAGCTTCAGAACTAAGAAAGAAACTAATAGGCCATCCCCTGTGGATTCTTTTGTCACTAGTTTGCCTTGATATTTGATTCCACTAGAATGCAGATGCTTCCTCATGGCTGTGTCAGTGCAAGCAGCAAGCAGGTTTTGGGAGTCTGGGGCAAGAAAGGAGAGGGAGCTGGGAGCTCTCAGAAGAGTCACATTGACTCTCAGTGTTTGGAAGATGGCTCAACCTCTCTAGCCCTGTGCCCTCTTGTGTAAATGAGGGAGACGAGTAACATTTTACTAATAAAAAGGATACCTGGTGCTGCCCTTCTTTCCACATTCTACCTTCACAAAGGAGCTGTTGCAGCTTTGCTGTGGCCAGGAGGAAAAGGCCGAGACAAGCACATAAAGTACATGTATTTTGGGCTTGCTTGAGATTGATTTGAGAAAACTAAAAATCTCCCATTTTCTCGTTCTGGTGCCATTTTGATAAATAAAACCTTTCCTTATGCCAAACTCTGATCTATTGAATATTAAATATTTGATGCGCCAAACACATGAGCTTTGTGACTACAACACTTGGAGTGGTCATACATCAGCAAACAGTCTATCCAGCTGCAATGCCAGGGAGCAGGCAATGGATTACATAGCAGGGAACGTAAAAAATTCTGTGTGGAGAAGCTGATTAATTGGCAACACTCTGGGAGGGACAGATAAAGCAAGTGGTCTCTAAAGCAAGCTGAGAGAGAGAAGGGAGGTACAGAGGATAGAAGGAGATTGGGAAATGCAGACCTCAGAAATTCTTTCATTGTTTTACATTAATTAATTTATTTTTATAGTGACGTTGGTTAATGAAATCCAATAAGTTTCAGCTATACACTTTAACAGTAAGGCATATATATGTTTACACTGTGTATTCACCACCCATAGTTAGATTTCTTCTGTTGTCACATATTTGAACCCTTTAGCCCACCTAGCACCCCCTTCCCCCCAATTCTTTCATTTTTAAAAGGCTTGAATTATGCCTTTGGTCATCATAGAAAGACAAGACAAGGAAGGCAGACCCTTACTCCCATCTTTAAAGTTGGTCATCTTGTTCACTGGTGTTCTAGGCTCCCATAAACTCTGAAATGCAATCAAAAAAAAGTAGTGAATGAGATGCTGCATAGATTCACTTGATATAAAATAGGTTCCTTTTTCATCTGACTTTGTACTTTATCTTTCTTTTATGCTTCCTTTAAGCTATTTGATTTTGTCTACCTATTTCTAACTTTCAGCAAGCATATTTATATTCTTCAGTGAACAGAAAGATTTCATATCATAGCCACAAATATGAAGCTATTCCATGGGAAATGTATGTGACTTCATCACAGTCTCCCTTCTCCCAAGGAAGAAATAAATGCTCCTCTGAAGTCATCTTTGCCAACTCACATTGGGTATCATTTATCCCCAGCCAAACATCTATATACACCCTATCATCTTCACACCCTATCATCTTCACAATTCTTTCTATTATTTAATCATCAACCATGTATTGAGCATATATATGTTATTTTTCATAAAAATTCTACTAAGCGAGCATCATCATCCCTATTTTTTATGATACATAATTCAGAAATTTATTTTAAGCTTTCAGTTAAGAGGAAAAGTAGGGTTGGCAAACTTGTTTGTCATTTTGTTGCACTTGCTAAGTCAAGTAATAAGTGAAGGTAAATTTAAAGTTAGAAACCAAATGAAATGAATAATCCAGGTAAAGATACCATTTGTCAAAGAAAAATATAAAGAGGCAAAGATTTGGAAAGATACTACCAAAATGTGTGAATTTTAGTTTAAAAATTAGGAATGTTTTTAATTCATTAGTGTTTCCTCAATTTATGAATTGCCACAGTATAGCAAAAGTCAATGACAAGGAAGGCTACAGTATTAAAGAGGGAAATTTCCTTATCCCAGAAAGAACTGAGAATTATGAATTTTACTATGCTGTCATTCCAGTATTAACACCAACCAGACTTCAGAACCATGAGTCTCCTTTAGAATTATCCTCCTATTAAACAGGTCTTCACTTCTAGCAAGCATGAAACATGATACAGAATCTTGACACTCGGGCTGCACACTCTGAAGTCATTCTTTAGTAGGTGCTCCCTAATGTGAATGACAGGATTGGTGCTGAAACCCACACAAGGAGGCAGGAGGATCTGTACCTGTGCAGATCCCTCTGGACTACAGATAACTGATGACAGCTTCTTGGGAGAGTGGCTGCCCACCAAAGAAGACTCAGAAAGAAAACAGCGTGAGAATCTGAGTGGGGGTAGGTAGGGGCAAGCAGTTAAAGGTCCAAGATGAGATGGTGTTTTCCATGAGTGAATGTTTTTTAAAACTAACATCACACTGTATGGTTGTCTAACATGCTGATGTATGAACACGACTGGCCCTGAAGTCCTAGTTTTGATTCGATTTAATTTTTCTTTCTAATGTTGTTAGTAGACACAGAAACTGTTTGCCCATATTAAACAAGTAATTGTTTTAACAGCTTTCATATTAAGTACCTTTCTCTTTGCTCCAATTCATTCATTTGTTTATTTATTTATTTATTTAAATTTATTTATTTGTTTTTGTGGTGACACTGGTTAATGAAATATGGTGTCAGTTGTACATATTTTAAAATTTATTTATATATTTATTTACTTTTATTTGTGGTGACATTGGTTAACGAAATTCAGTAAGTTTCAGCTGTACACTTTAACAGTAAGGCATATATATTTATACTGTGTGTTCACATCCATAGTTAGATACCATCTGTCACCACATATTTGACCTCTTTTACCCAGTCTACCATCCACTTCCCCCCTTCCCCCCTCTGGTAACCACTAATCTATAGTCTATGTCCATGAGTCTCTGTTTGTCTGTCATGTTCATTTGTTGCTTTTAGGTTTATATCCCACACATAAATGGTAGTATGTGGTTTTCAACTTTTTCTGTCTGGTCTATTTTGCTTAGCTTGCTTATCTTGAGGTCCATCCATGTTGTCACAAATGGCAGTATTTCATCTCTTCTTATAACTGAGAACATTCTAGTGTATATATGTACCACAGATTCTTTAGCCAATCAACTATCATAGGACACTTGAGTTGCTTCCACATCCTGATCACCATGAGTAATGCTGCTTTGAACATCGGTGTACAAATATCTTTTCAGATACGAGTTTTCAAGTTTTGGGGGTAAATATCCAGTAGAGGAATTGCTGAATCATATGGTAGATCAATTCTTAGTTTTTTGAGGAAGCTCCGTACTGTTTTCCATAGTGGCTGTACCAATTTGCAGTCCCGCCAGCAGTGTAAGAGGGTTCCTTTTTCTCTGCATCCTATTGAACACTTGTTATTAATTGTCCTATTGATTACAGGTATTCTAATAGGTGTGAGATGATATCTCATTGTGGTTTTGATTTGCATTTCCTAATAGCTAGCGATGTTGAGCATCTTTTCATATATTTTTTGGCTATTTCTATGTCCTCTAGGAAAAGTGTCTCTTCAGGTCCTCTGTATATTTTTTTATTGGATTTATTGTTGTTGTTGTTATTCTTCCGTTCTTGTTCTTGTTCTTTCTTATTCTTGTTCTTGGTTTTTTTTTTTTTTGAGTTGTATTTATATTGAGTTCTTTGGTTATTTTGGATATTAGCCCTGTATCGGAGGCATTGCTTGCAAATTATTTTCTCATTTGATAATTGTCTCTTTACCTCGTTGATGGTTTCTTTACTGAGCAGAAGCTTTTTAGTTTTGTTGTGTCTCATTTATTTTAGCTTTTACTTCCCTTGCTTTTGAGGTCAAAATCCTCTTTAAGTCCAAGGTCCCTGAGTTTAGTTCCTATCTTTTCTTCTATGTAATTTACTGTTTCAGTATATTCAGGTTCTTAACCCATTCTGAGTTAATTTGTGTGTGATGATAGAGAACAATCTAATTTCATTCTTTTGCATGTGGCTTCCAGTTTTCCACACCATTTATTGAAGAGGCTATCTTTCCTCCACTCTATGTTTTTGGCTTTTTTGTTGAAAAATTATTTGCCCATATAACATGGGTTTACTTCTGGATTCTCAATTCTGGTCCACTGGTCTGTGCGTCTGTTTTTCTGCCAATTAATGCCACTTTGATTATTGTCTTTGTGTATATATTTGAAGTCAGGTAGTGATGCCCAGCTCATTTTTTTTCTCAAGATAGCTTGGCAATTTGGGGTCTTTTGTGCTTCCATAAAAAGATGATTTTTGTTTCTATTTTCTTATAAAAATATCAAAAGCAATTTTTGATGGGATTGCATTAACTCTGTAATGTTTTAGGTAATAAGGTAATTTTATCTATATTGATTTTTCCTATCCAAGAACATGGATATCTTTCCATTGCTTTGTATTCTTCTTTGATTTCTTTTAATACCAGTTCGTAGTTTTATTAGATAGGTCCTTCACATGTTTCGCTAGATTTATTCATCGTATTTATTCTTTTTCTGGAAATTGCAAAAGGAATTATTTCTTCTACTTCTTTTTCTGACGCTCTCATTATTAGAGTTATAGCAATGCTATAGATTTCTGAACATTGATTTTGTATCCAGAAACTTTATTGTATCTGCTTATCGTTTCTAGCAGTGTTCATGTGGAGTCTTTAGAGTTTTCTATATAGAGAATTTTGTCATCTGCAAATAATGAAACTTTGACTTTATTTCTTATTTGGATGACTTTTATATCTTTCTCTTGCCAGATTGCACTCTCTATGTCCTCCAATGTTATATTGAATAACTGTGGTGATAGTGGACAGCCTTGCCTAGTTCCTGATATTAAAGAGAAGATTTTTAGTTTTTCACCATTAAGTATAATGTTAGCTGAGGATTTGTCATATATGGCCTTTATTATATTAAGGTACTCTCCTTCTATGCCTATTTTGTTTTAAGTGTTTTAACCATAAATGGATGCTTTACTTGTCGAAGGCTTTTTCCGCATCTCTTGATACGATCATATGATTCTTATTATTTAATTTATTTATGTGGTATATTACATTAATTGATTTGCATGTGTTGAACCATCCTGTACCTCTGGGATGAAGCCCACTTGATCGTTGTGTATAATCTTTTTAAAATGTTGCTGTACTCAGTTTGTTAGTATCTTATTTAAGAATTTTGCATCTGTGTCCATTAGAGATATTGTTCGTAGTTTTGTTGTTGTTGTTGTTTATGTTATCAGGTTTTGATATCAGGGTAATAGTGACGTCATAAAATGAGTTAGGATGTGTCTCTTCTCTTGGATTTTTTTGGAAGAGTTTAAGGAGAATAGGTATTAAATCTTCTTTGTATGTTTGGTAGAATTCACTGGTGAATCCATCTGGTCCTGGACTTTTACATTTTGGTAGGTTTTTGATGATTGTTTCAATTTCCATACTGCTGATCATTCTATTTATATTTTCCTGCTCTTCTTGATTCAGTCTAGGAAGGCTGTATTTTTCTAAGTACTGGTCTATTTGTTTTAGGTTATTAAATTTGATGTTATATACTTTTTTCATAGTATTCTTATGTGATTCTTTGTATTTCTGCAGTGTCTGTCATAATTTTCCCTCTTTCACCCCTGATTATTTATTTGTGTCCTTTCTCTCTTTCTTTAATGAGTCTAGCCAGGAGTTTGTCAATATTATTAACCTATTCAAAGAACCAGCTCTTTGGTGCATTTATTTTTTCTATTTATTTATTTTTTGTTTGTTTTCAATTTCATTATTTCTGCTCTAAATTTGATTATTTCTTTCTGTCTGCTGACTTTAGGCTTCATTTGTTCTTCCTTTTCTAGTTTTTTAAAGGTGAAATCTTAGGTTGTTTATTTCGGCTTATTCTTGTTTTTGGGATATAGCCTGTAATGGTATGAAATTTCTTCTTATACTGCTTTTACCATTGTCCCAAAGTTTTGATATGTTACACTATCATTATCATTCATTTCTATGTACCTTTTTTTATCTCTTTTTATTTCTTCTCTGACCCAGTTATTCTTCATTAGCATGTTGTTTAATCTCCATGTATTTGTGGTTTTTCTCGCTTTCTTTTTACAGGTGAATCAGTTTCAAAGCATTATGATCAGAGAATATGACTGGTTTGATTTCAACCCTCTATATTTCTTGAAGCTATCTCTGTATGGCCAGTATGTGTTCAGTCCTTGAGAATGTTCCATGTGCACTAGAGAAGAATGCATACGCAGCTGTTTCAGGATGAAAGGCATTGTAGATGTTAATTATGTCCAGTTGGTCTAATGTGTCATTTAAGGATGTTATTTCCTTATTGGTTTTCTATTTGGATGATCTGTCCATATCTGACAGTAGCATATTTTGGTCCCCTACTATGATAGTGTTTTGGTCTGTTTCTCCTTTAGTTCTGTTAGTAATTGCTTTATATATTTCTGGCTCCTGATTGGGAGCATAGATATTAATAAGTGTTATGTCTTCTTGGTGTGTGGCTCCCTCTATCATTACGAAGTGTCGCCCAGTATCGTTCATTATTTTTTTTTTGAAGTCTATTTCATGTGATATTAGTACTACTACTCCCACTTTTCTCTGAGTACCATTTGCTTGAAAGATCATTTTCTACCCTTTCACTTTGGGTCTATATTTGCCTTTCGAGCTGAGATGTGTCTCCTGGAGACAGCATATGGTTGGGTTTTGTTTTTTGATCAAATTCGCAACTCTGTATCCCTTTATTGGTGAGTTCAGTCCATTTACATTTAAGAGTAATAATTGAAATATGAGGTCTTCTTATAGCCATTTTGTTTTTTTGCTTTCTGATAGCTAGGTGTTTCCTTATTCTTATGTGTCTGAGGGTTTTTTAAATTATTATTTTGATTGCATTTTGTGGATTTTCCCTCTGTTTCTTCTTGTTTTATGTTATATATTTCAGTTCTGAATCTTTGGCATGTGGTTACCATTGTGAACATGTAAAGGAGAGTTACATATATATAGTCGTCCATTTTCATTGTGCATGTCTTCTCTCATTTGCTCTTTTGCCAATTTGGATCTTTGAATCCTCCCTTTTCATTCATTATTGTCTCAATTTGTCCTATGTATGCTGAACATTCATTACTATTGTGCTATAGCAAATCTCTTTCTTATTGTTTAAGGTTATGATGCTTTGTTCTTAGTTGCATTCCTTTGCTTCCATCTGCCTAATAATTGCCTTACCTGTAATTATGGTTTTTTTCTCATTTTGTTTTAAATGGGCTGACCCTTTCAGTATGTCCTGTAATGCAGGCCTCATAGTGCAGAATATCCTCATTTTGTATGTCTGCAAAGACGTTTATTCCTCCTTCATATCTAAAGGAGAGTTTAGTTGGATATATTATTCCTAGCTGGAGGTTCCCTCCACTTAATAGTTTAAATATTTCATTCCACTCTTTTCTGGCTTGCATGGTTTGTGCTGAGTAGTCTGACAAAAATCTAATGGGTTTTCCTTTATAAATTACCATCTTCTTTTTCCTGGTTATACTGGGAATTATTTTCTTTGTCATTGATTTTCAATAATTTTAATACAATGTGTCTTGGTGAAGGCCTTTTAGGTTGAGATATTTCTGTGTTCTTGTTGACCTCTTGAATTCCAAGCTGTAGCTCATTTCTTCGATTTGAGAAATTCTTGTCAAATATTTGTCTGAAAATGCTTTCTAATCCATGCTTCTTTTACTCCTCTTCGGTAATGCCCATTATTCTTATGTTTCCTCTCCTGTGGTGTCAGCTATCTCTTGTAGTTCTCTTTCATTATTTTTCATTCTTCGGTTTTTCTCTCTTCTTCCTTCTGAATTTATTTCCAGATTTCTGTCAAAATAAAACTGATCCTTTCCTCCATGTGGTCAACTCTATTTCCCAAGCTTGTATTTCATTTTTCAACTCTCGCAGTGTGTTCTTTATCTCCAGAGGGTCTATTCAGTTCTTTTTGAGAGTTTCAATCTTCTTGCTAAAGAACTCATTTTGCTCATCTAGTTGTTTTTTTTTTTTTTCATTACTGAAATTGTTGATATTAATTGTTTTGGATCTCAATGAGTTTTTTCAGAAGTACCATCCTGAATTCTGTCATTTAAGTTGCATATTTCTATGTCTTTAAGCTTATTTTCTGGAGATTTTTTTCTCTTTTTTTCCTGAGAAGTCTTGCTATCTTGGTTGTTCATGATGTTTAAGGAACTATTTCTCTGCCTTGGCATTAATGGAAGTGTATTCTGCTGTTTTTCCAGAAAGAAGATTTCTTATATAAAAGTCTCTCTTTAGCCTATTACAAAGAAGGCACTTTTCTTTTGGTTTTCAATAGGTGGCATCTAAGCTTCTTGGATCCCTGCTTTATATAAATTCTTAATAATGCCTTTTTCTTTATTATAGATATTCAATCATGTTTGCTACCCTCAGTCTCAGTCCCTGTCAGTGTTAGCGACAGTTTTGGTAGCATTAGCTCAAATTCCCTTGGGTCTCCATGATATTCGTCTTGGAGGATATGGGGGAAGGGACCCTCTCGGTTGGGGGATGCAGCTGCAGCTCAGCCTCAGTTTCTGCAATGGTGGCTAGTAATAATCACCTGTTGCTTCTCTGCCATCCACACTTCTCTGCTTTCTTCCCTGTTGACTGGGCACTGCCATGGACAGCATGGAACTCACAGCCCTCCAAGGCAGGGCTGTTCATGGAACTCGCTGCACTTTTTCCCCTTGCCCCTCCTCCCGCAGGGAGCTCTGGCTGCAAGAGGCAGTTTCTTTGTTTCTCCCAGTCTACCACTCAACTCTCGGGGATTTGAACTGCGGTAGCTCTTAGGTGCAGATCCCAAGCTCAGACATGCTGGTGTGCAGGTTGGGTGTTTTTTGTTGAGTTTTAGATGTTAACTTATTTTTGTTTCAAGGGGAGAAATATGAGGACGCTTTCACTCGCCATGTTTCTGACATCATTCCCAACTTATTTTTGAGCAAATTAATGGTTAGACTTGCAAACATTAAAGTACCACAAATGAATTTGACATCTAGTGACATTGGTTAAGAAATGCTAATATAAATAGCATATATCTATTTACCATTGTTTCATAGCAGGATAAAAAGGCTGTGTTGGTGGAGTAGTGGCTGGGAAGAAATGGAAAGAGCAGAATAATTTTATGCAGCCAAGTGGTGAAGTCGAAGGTTGTCGCCCCATGATCTCTCAGGTAGGCCACCAAACCACTGGCTGCTAATGTGTCTTGGCAAAGGAATGGAATGTTGGTGCAGTGGCTGGCATAGCAACAGTGTGTTGATGTTGCTGGCAACACTGTTTTTTTTTTGTTGAGCTTGAGGTCAGACATGTTTCAATTCTCCTGAAGAGATTTGTAAGTGTTGAAAGCTGACGGGGCAGTTCAGGACTCTTCCTGCTACTGAGGATACTGTTTGTGGACTTGTTCTTTTGCTTCTAGCTATTCTCAGAGGCATCATGCTCATCTGAAAGCATAGAGAACTTTCATTAGTTACTGCACAAGGTCATCATTTTCCCGTCCATGTTCTTGACAGAGTAGCTCAATCTCTCTCATCTTTCCAAAATAGAAATCCTTTCCTTCTCATGCTTTCAAGGACAAATTTCAGTGAATGTACCTGTTCATTAAGCTGTATGGTCTGTGTTTCCAAATCTTTATCATATTTAAGTGTTGAACTGCTGGATGAAGTCCTTTTGACTTATGAGGGACAAGAAGGTGTGGATCCTGGTTTAGTTGCTGGACTTGATTTAGCCACACCTGCTGTGGGGAGTTTATATGGTGAGACTTTTTTGGTAGGTTGAAGATCTGTTCACCAGAGTCAAGAGAGGAATTGTATCTTGCCCTTGTTATGCTTCTACAGGATTTTTTTTTTGTAGCTAGGCATTTCCATAGTACTTAGCATCACAGATTTGCTTAAACCACCAAACAGCATCCAGGTTGTCTTGGAAATGCTCTTTCACTAGCTTCTTCACTAGGGTGCGGCTGCATGCAGCCACTTAAATGATGCTTGCAGAAGTTTAAAATTGTGAATATACTCATGCTCCAATATTGCTTAAAATGTTACTTTTCAAACCAATGCATCCTGGAAAGATCATTTCATGAACTGGCAATAGGCTGCTCCTGAACAAAGCTGTTCACTTTTGTGTAGTTTAAAGATGCTACGCCCTTAACCCATGCAATGTTGTCATGTCTGCTCTGGATTCTTGAGGTAGAATACATATTGACTGCCATTCCTCAACGGTAGGAACATTCCCCACACATGGTGTACTTCCAGAAAGGAATGATAGTCCTGTTATCCTGGATGATGTCATTGTTGTTTTTGCCATTTAGGAACAGGGTTTGGTCAGACCAGGCATTGGAGTACTCCCAAGGAGGGGAATAAACAGCTTGAGCACTGAGGCTCTCTCCCTGGCTGTTGAGGTGACCTGTTCCTCTGATAAATAGGATTCTGGGGACCCCATTTTTCAGCACAGAAGAAAGCTATCATCTGTATTTCTTCATTTAAAAGCAGTGGCACCAGAAAATAATGAAACAATTATAAAAATAGCAAACTCTTACTTATCAAGTGTTATGCTAGGACTGAGAGATGTGAAAATAATTGAGTCCATTCACATCTCTACCCAATTTATGTACTCATCTATCTTTTAGATGAAGAAACTGAGGTCCAAGTAATGTACTTCATCCAGCTTGTAAGTGGCTGAGCCACGATTTGAACCTAGGAAGTCTGACAGACTCCAGAACCCATGTTAACATAGTTTCTATAATGTCTTTCAACCACCTGTTTTTTTGCAACAAGCAATAACCTTGTAGCATGCTTTCCTTATGCATCAGTCCCTCCTGAGAGACCAGTGAAAGCAAACTGAACAGCTTCTGCACAACAAATGAGAGAAAGAGAGAGAGAGAGGGAGAGAGAGAGACTGACTACATGGATAAAATAGGGGAACTGCGAGAGCTCTCCAGGTACTGAAGAAACTTTCCAGTAGAGAAACCAGTGAGCACCGTTGTTTATGTTTGCCCCACACTTGGTAGCAAGTAGGAACTCTTTCCAGGTCTCAGGCCAACCTTCAGGGCCACCACTCTCAATGCTAGATCTAGCAAGAAAAAGAAGGCACCATAGCATGCATACAATGGACCCTCCACAGAGAGATCAATCCAGTAGGTATGGCAAGGTGCTGCTGCATGCAGCCACTGAGTTGTGCATACATATTAGTTTCAGCCATCTGGAGAGAAGGCAGAGCTCACAAAACACTGAGGTACCTGCAAACAGGGCTGCTCAGTCCAGAGAAAGTGCAGAGATAGCTGGGTGCTGCTGTGTACACACAGCAGAATTGGCAAAATGCTGGGTACCCACATGCAAGGCTGCCCATCCAGAGAAAATGCAGAGATAATGGGGGTACCACTACACACACAAGGAGCTGCCTCACCTGGAGAAGATGTGTAACTAGCAAGTATGATAATGCATGGAAACAGAGATACCACTGGGAGTAAGTGTTGTGATGCTAACACTCAGAGCATCCCCAACTTAGACCTGGCTAGAGCAATAGACAATTAAAGAAATAGGGCATGCCATGTAAGCATCAAGCAGCCAAGCCCAGATAGGAAAAAGCAAGGAAACATGCACAGATGAAGTTGTCCTGCCTGAACCCACTCCCTCTGGCCAGGTAGCACACCAGGCACCACATGTTCCTACCCAATTATAACCAGTCTGCCAAAACTATCTGACACATAAGTCTAAACAGAGGCCAATTTTTCAAGAATGGAGGAGACAGCTATTCATCAAACTCATAAAGACAAACACAGAAAGTCAAACAAAAATGGGAAGACAGGAGAATATCCCCCAAATATGTGTGTGTGTGTGTGTGTGTGTGTGTGTGTACACACACACACACACACATACACATATATGAAAACTCTAATGAAACAGAGATAAGGAATTTGATAAAGAATTCAAAGAAATGGTCATAAGGATGCTCAACAAACTTGAGAGTAGAATAAAAGAACATTCAATAAAACATTCAGAGACATTCAACCAAAGTTAGAAAATGTAATAAGAACCAATCAGAAATGAAAAATACAATAACTTAAATGAAATATAATTAGTAGCTGATAGATGGTCATGCGGGTGGGAAGCATGGCACAGAGAATGCAGTTACCATTAATGTATTGGCTAGGTGGAGAATCAGAAGAGAGAAGGAGCAATTAGCGGATTATTTTATAAACTATATAAATGTCTAACCAATGTACTATATACTTGAAACTAATAAAATAAAATTTTTAAAAAAGAAAGAGTGGGGGACAGTAAAAATGTAGTATTTTTAAAAATTTGTTTGAACTTAAATGCTTTTCAGCTTTAAGGAGATTGTTTTAGGTATAGATAGATATATATAAACTTCATGGTAACAATAAATTAAAACCAACACAAATAACGCAAAAAGAAAATTAAGAGAAAGGAATCCAATAAAAACATGAAAGAAAACCAAGAAATCAAAAGGAAAGATATCAGAGAAGAAGAAAGAAACAGAGAGAACAAAAAACAACCAAAAAACAACAAAATGTCAATAAGCACATACCTATCAATAATCACTTTAACCCACTTCCTGTTTGCCCCAAGAACTCTTGCCCATAGTGCTTGCAAGCTACAGCATTTATGCCAAGATAACTCAAGATTTTAGTCCTAACCTTACCTCTAAAGTTTGCCACAGAATATCTCACTTTTATTATTTTTGCATCACTCTAGTATATCATTCTTTGAAAACAAATGGCATCGTTCAATTTATAGCATGTTTTTAGTAGTGGTATTTCCATTTTAAAAATATATTAATTCTCAATTGCTGAAAATGTAAAATCCTAGAAAATGTAGCATTCCTACATGTGATGTTAGTATCATTCCTGAACAGTTGTTAGCCAAAGATTTGTTTGATAAATCTAATTTTTTTATATATAGACCATTCTGATGATTTTCAGATAGTGCTTCAGAAGGTTAAATGGTCAGGCCTCCATTTGCTCAGAATCTGATAAAAAATAGCACTACATCAGCTGACTGGGTCATGCTCGGAAATGATCAGCTTGTGTTGTGATTCCACATCAAAGGTATGATTTCACCGGCACACCTGCCAGAAAAGTTGATGTCAGTGACACCACAGACCCGCTGAAATATTTTGAACTGTTCTTTACTGAGGAATTAGTTTCAAAAATTACCAGCAAAACCAGTGCCCGAGCCCCGTTGGCTTCAAATCCACCTAATCCAAAAGGATTTTCACAAATGGATAAATGGAAAAACATGACAATGATGAAATGAACGTCTTTTACACAATGTTACTGCAAGGTATTGTGCAGAAACCTGAGCTGGAGATTTTTTTTTGACAAAGCCTCTTTTGGATACACCTTATCAGGTAAATTATAACTTAGAAAGATTTTTACTTTGCTTTGGTTCCTGCATTTTGTCAAACTTCTCCCATATCCACTGGTCAATCAAAGGTCCAGATTTCATTGTAGAAGATTAAACCTGTGTTCAACTTTCTTGTAAATAAGTTTTCAACCGTATGTACTCCAAAAAGGAATGCTGCTGTTGATGAACTACTAATGTTATTCAGGATGTGGTTAGCTATAAAGCAGTACATCGCAATGAAATGAGCATGATTTGGTCTCAAGCTATATATACTTTGTGAAAGTCAAACAGATTACAGTTAAAGTCAATGATCTTCTTGTCAAGGATATTGTGTCTTCCTAAATATATTTTACATTTCTCACACTTTTCATAGAATACCTCAAAACAGGACTGATGCAGTTGGACAGCTCATTTGAATAGAAAACAGATGCCAAATGGTCTGAAAAAAAGGATTGCCAAGGGATGACTATAGCCAAATTCTGAGGTGAACATATGGCACTGAAATGGTGTGACAAGAGGAGGTAACAATGTTGTCAACATTCCACAATGATACGGTGATTGGAGTATGCAGCGGAAATGGAAAGAGAACTAAGAAGCCATGTGTCATTGTGGATTATAATGATAATATGGGAGCAGTGGACTTGGATGATTGATGCTCACTTCTATCCAACTGAGAGCAAAAGGCACAAATTTCAGAATAAGAAATTCTTTCATCCCCTTCTAATCATTACAATGCTGAACTCCTACATCTTCTTCAAGAAAGACAGTCTTGAGTACATGATCAGTCATGTAGACTTCAGCTTAATGTTGACTGAAAGAATGCTGAAAAGTGCCACAACAGCAATGTCTTTGAGTTAGTCTATGCTCTGCTGATGTCACACCACTTCACTTGTCTGGAAGAAATTTCCCCAAGAGCATATGGTCAACATCAGGGAAATGGAACCCAATGGTCACTGCAAAGTTTGCTGCTTACACAACAACAAGGATGGCAAGAAGATCCAGAGAGAATGCGATATTTTTTGTGCAAAAATGTGGTGTTCTGGCTTTATGTTGTTCTGTGCTTTGAAATTTAACCACACAACAAAAAAATTTATTAAATACTGATCATCACATACATTTCTGTTACATTATGATTAGAGACAAGTTTCTCTTTACAAATAACTCCAAGAACAGTTTTTAATGTTTTATTTTCACATTGAAAACCAGTCAGATCTGCTTCAGCTTGAAAGAACGTGGTTTATGTAAAATTAAATTAATGCTAGCAACAAGCCGCACTTCTTTTTAAACAGAAAATGGGTTAAGTGTAAATAAACTAAATCTCCAATTAAGAGCATAAGGCCTGCAGAATAGATTTTTTAAAAAGACCTATCTCTATGCCACCTATAAGAGACTCGCTTTAGATAGAAATACCACACAGACTGAAAGTGAGGGGATGGAAAAGACTTTCTATGCAAATAGAAAACAAATAAAAAGCCTGGGGTAGCAATATTTACATCAGATAAACTAGAATTTAAAATAAAGAATGTAAAAAGAGAAAAAACATTAAATAATGATAAAGGGTTCCATCCAAGAACAGAATAAAGCAATTATAAAATATCTGTGGCACCCAACACAGGAGCAACCAATATATTAAAGCAAATATTAATGAACATAAAGACAGAACTTAACATTAATACAATAAAAGTTAGGGATTTTAATACTCCACTTATGTCAATGGGTAAATTATCTACAGAAAAAGTAATAAGGAAATAATGGACTAAAATGCCACATTAGCCAAGGCTGACTTAATAGACATTTATAGAACATTTTTACCAAAAGTTCAGATTGCACATTTTTCTGAAGTACAATATAGACATTTGTCCAGGATAGACAACATATTGAGTCACAAAACAAGCCTCAATAAATTCAAGAAGATGAAATTTATTAAGCATATTTGCTGACCACATGACATAAAACTAGAAATCAACTATAGAAAAAAAACTGGAAAAAATGCAAAATATGTAATTAAAAACATGCTTACTAAAACAATCAATGGATTAAAGAGGGAATAAAACATAAAGTCAAAACCTACTTTGATACAAGTGAAAAATGAAAACACAACATTACAAAATTTATGCATGCAGCAAACACAGTTATGAAAGGAAAGCTACATGGGCCTACATCTAACTTTACACCTGAAGAACTTAAAAAAGAATAAACAAAACCCAAGGCAGTAACAGGAAGGAAAATAAGATCAGAAGTGAAAATAAGTAAAACTGACAAACTTCTAACAAAACTTATAAAGAAAAAGAAAGAGAATACAAATAAAATCAGAAATGAAAAAGGAGAATTACAACCAACATCAACAGAATACAAGGGATCATTAAAGAATACTAAGAACAGTTATATGCCAACAAATTGTAAAATCAAGAAGAATAATACATTCCTAGAAATATCAAAACTTCTAAGACTAATATACGAAGAAACAAAGAATGTGAACAAACTGATTACTAGCAATTAAAATGGAAGCAATAATCAAAAACCTTCCAGGACCACATGGTTTCCACAGGTGAATCTAACAAAACATTTTAAAAGAAGAATTAATATCTACTTTCTCAAATGAATCAAAAAATTTGAAGAGAAAAGAATGCTTTCGACTTATTCTATGATGCCAGCAATTGTCCTGATCCTAAAATCAGACAAAGACACTACAAAAAAAAAAAAAAATCACAGGTTTAATATTTTTGATCACATAGGTGCAAAATTCTTAACAAAGTATAGTAAACCAAATTCAACAATACATTAAACGATTAGTCAATGATCAGTGGGATTTCTACCAGGAATGTAAAGGTGATTCAACATCTACAAACAATCAATGGGCATTCATCATATTAAACAAAACCAAGAGAAAAAAAATTCTAAAGATCATCTCAATA